>VXAZ01007731.1:0-103807 GCA_013399875.1 Gymnorhina tibicen
GGCTCGGGGACTACAACAACCTGCCACTTTCTCTTGAAGGCACTGGAAGGCACTGGTTCTGACCGGTGAGTTGGGCCCCGGTAGCCCACATGCTGATAGAACTTTTCCTTCCTCACCTGTTTCTACTCATTCTGCAATTGCACATCTGCAGGTGGAGAAAGAGCCTTTTCATTCTTGCTGGAAGTCACAAACTTCCCCTTTTATTTACCAGTACAGGCATATTTTTTTGGATAGTCACTGCACGTTGGCAGCTAAACTAATATAACAGAAAAATATTTTCTAAGAATGATAGTCATCTAACAAAGCTTTATTTTTCTCAGAGTTAGGTGCCTAATCCTATGGTTATCTAGGCTCCCTGTGTATTACAGTCCAGCTCGAAAATAGCATATTCATACCTGCCATGGAGTGAATTATGTAGATGTGTGAAATCCTGTTTCCTTCACTGTTATTATCTTCAGTTAGTGTTTTAATATTTCTTAAAATACCTCCTGTGTTAATACCAAGTATTTTATTTAGATGTTATTCTAACATTTCTCACAGGTCAATGGTATTTTAAAAACAGATATTGTGGACTTAGAGTTTATCTTTGAAATACACAGAGAGGTTCTGTCAGATTTTTAGTTCAGCTCGTAGAGGATATTTTGTTTAAATCCTACTAGAAAAGACTTGTGATGTACTTATTGATTCAAGCCACTTCAAATTCCCTTGACTGATATTGGAATAATTTCTTTTGAGTTTGTTTTTCTTTTAGAAGTTTAGGTAGTGTGATAGAAAAATATGATAAGCCCAATTCAAAGCTGGTTGAAATTAAAAAAAAGAAACCACAGTGTAATACCTCTCAGCTAGCTTCAATCATGTGAATATTATCCACCTCTTCTTAGCTAGTCATCCTTTTTTTTTTGTTATTATTATTAAGGAAAGACAAGCAGCTACAGGGAATAATTTGTGCCAGTCTTAGATAGGCATCTGAAATAAAGGAGTGAATCACCTGTTGGAATTACCTATTTCTTTCCATTGAACTTTGGATCAAGCTTTGTAATAATGTCAACAACATTTCTAAAACTTGTATTATGAGCATTTTAATGAGCATTTAAGAGATTAAAGAAAACAGCCATAACTATGAGGTTGATGCTTACGCAGAATATGGGAGGGTCTCTTTTCTTCTGGAAACTGAACTATTTGAAAAATTAGATTTTTATTAGAACAGGATTTGGAAAATAGTTGGTTTTGCCATTTCAGCATTGAGTATTGTAACAATTTAAATATAGTTGTCACACTTGCATTTCATATCTAAGTATTCCATTTAAAATTGAAAAGTTCAGGGGAAGGAAGTGAAATTTCAAGCATCTGAAAGTATGCAAGTTATAATGCTTATCTCAAAGACAAAAAGGAATTTTACTAGTTAGTAGACATATTTTTTTGCATGTTTTATTCTCCAGGGCAGTGAAAGACCAACACATTTCAAATTTCATTTGTTTGTTACCAGTTTTATTTTATTCAACTTCTAAAGCAAGTGAATGGTTCCCACCATTGTGCATCCTTAGGCAGGCTATCATTCACATTAATGGAAGAGAGTTTGCTTGTGAGACTGACCTTTCACTTGCCTACTGTCTGCCAGCATGCTGAGGGTGCACTCGATCTCCTCGTCAGGATCATTGATAAAGACACTAAACAGAATTGGCCCCACTACTGAGCCTCAGGAACACCACTGGTGAGCAGCCAACAGCTGGATTGAAGTCCCTGTTAGTGTAGGAGTGTGTTCATGTTCTTTGCGTGGGCTGTTTCTTTCCCATTATTATCTGCTCCTTTGCTTCCTACACCATGCACAGAGGCCTTGGAATACTTCAGGTTTTATGTACCCTGCCTCACTTATGTTCTCTTACATTCAGCCAATGCCCCATGTTTTTTTTGAACTTTTTCAGATGTGTTGAAACCTGTCGTACCCTTAATTGTTTCCTGCTGGTCTTATGTCCAGCTGGGCTTTGGCTTTTCTAATTTCATCTTGAATTGCCCAAGCAGTTCTTTCACTGTCTTTGATTTTTCTTCATGTATGTTCCTTGTTTTTTGCCTTTCAATCCACAGAGATACTCCATGCTTACTCAGTCATTTTGCTAAAAATCCTGGCATTTCTGCACAATGGGGGGACTTTTTCTGAAGCTCATTCAAAAATAATCTTTTATTCCCCTTTTTAATCAGCTGAAATTAATGTGCTGACCACTCTACTGCCTCAAATTTTCTCTCTCCTTACTATACTGTATCATATTTTCCCTCTCCCTTATGCCTATTAAACCAGTGTCTTAAGTCCAAAATCTTAACTCTGCAGTTTACTTCATGGCTATCCTCAGTATACATATAAATATAAAAAATAATCTCTGCCTGCATTTGCAATGTTGGCTGTTAACCACCACTTTAGAAATTTCCTTCAGTGAAGTCATCATCAATTATAAAGCTTTTTCACATACATTTTGAAATATAAAGATGCACAGTTGCAAGTAATGGTATTTAGAGGGCTTCTGTGACTAAAAGGTAACTCTTCATTTAAGATTTTGTAAGCTATAATTCCCATGAAAAAATTGTTGATGCAGTTCTTTGACACAAAATAAAGCTTGTATATTTTTTTTCTCATACTCAGTAAAAATCTCATCTTGCAGATCACTGCTATAAATATCAATTTGTTTTTTACAGAACTACTGTGCACAGTGCTATAGAGAGTATTTAAAAATGCCTAGGAATGATCCGTGCCTGTATTCATACTTATTTTCATGTGGGAGGAGTGACTGATACCCCAGACAGCTGTGCTGACATTCAGCAAGACCTGGACAGGCTGGGAAGTTGAGCAGGGGGAAACCTAATGCAGTTCAACAAAGCCAAATGCAAGGGTCCTGAACCTGGAGAAGAATAGCTCCAGGCACCAGCACAGGGTGAGGTCTGACCTGCTGGAAAGCAGCTCTGCAGAGAAGGACCTGGGGGTCCTGGTGGACAACAAGCTGTCCATGAGCCAGCAGTGCCCGTGTGGCCAAGAAGGCCAGAGGGATCCTGGGGTGCATTAGGAAGAGCTTTGCCAGCAGGTCAAGGGAGGTGATCCTGCTCCTCTACTCAGCCCTGATGAGGCACATCTGGAATGCTGTGGCAGTGCTGGGCTCCCCAGTTCAAGAAAGATGAGGAGGTACTGGAGAGGGCTCAGGGAAGGACTGTGATGACTGGGGGACTGGAGCATCTCTCTTATGAGGAAAGGCTGCGAGGGTTGGGTCTATTTCGCCTGGAGAAGGGACGACTGAGGGATTTTATTAGTGCTTACAGATACCTTAATGGTGGGTGTCAAGAAGATGGGGCCAGACTCTCCTCAGTGGTGCCCAGTGACGGGACAAGGGGCAGTGGGCACATACTGAATCACAGGATGTTCCATCTGAGTATGGGGAAAAACTTCCTAAATGTGAGGGTGACAGAACACTGGAAGAGGCTGCCAGAGAGGATGTGATTGAATATCTCCTCTTCTGGAGGTATTGAAAACCTGTCTGGAGGTGGTGCTGTGTGGCCTGCCCTGGGTGAACCTGCTTTGGCGGGGGGGTTGGACTAGATGATCTCTAGAGGTCACTTCCAACCCCAGCCATTCTGTCATTCTGTGATTCATATCATGACATTTCATACTCATCATGAATGGCAGCTGAATAATTTGAAAACCTGAGAGATTGTTCTAGCAGAAACTCGACACAGAGAATTAATATTCACACGTTACATCAGGATGACTTAAGAAAATTATGGTATCTGAACAATGTCAAGTTTACAAAATCAGTCAAAAAGCATGTTGCCCAATTGAATACTCCACAGGAATTAATACTAGCACAGAAATCTCACACTGAATGCATTCTTTTAATAGATGGGATTGCTTGAAGAGAAACAACAATTTCTTTAATGAAATCCATCAGAAGTCAAAAGGAATAGGTACTTGGACCTTAGTGTAGCTACTGAATACAGTATGTATTTAAAATAAATACTCTTGCTCTTCTGTCTATACTTGAAAATGAGAAATTTTGTAGGAAAAAATTATGTTTTTATAAGTATTTTTTATTATGTGATGAATATTTCTCGAGTTAAAATTAGTATTAAACTAATAATGAAGAACAGTGTACAGCAATCTAGTAAAGTAGACAAGGTATGAACCAGGGTCAGGAAACATGAAGCAAATTTTGCTTCATTAAATGTAATTGCAATGATCTCACTGACTTCAGTAAAACAGCATTTTATTTTTTTTTTTTTTTTTTTTACTTAGTTTCTGATGTGCTCTTATTTTCAGCAAGTCACTGGCTGATTCTGATCTCTTCCTATTCCTTGCATATCCTTTTACTTAGATTAAAACTGCTCTCTGTCTTACTAAAACTGTGATCAGATATGTGGTTCCAGTGCTGCTTTTTGCCTTGTTTCTGAGAGCAGCAGAGACAGAAGGTGTAGGGGAGGGTGTTTGAGGACACGCTTAAATTGCTTGAGTTTGTACACCAAATCTTCACGGCTGTTATTACCCAAGTCAGAGAAAAGTTAGGGTATGTCCACCCAATATCGCAGTCATACATCTGACTGCAGTACTTCTACTGTGTATAGAATAGGTGGGCTGTGGTGTGTGGTTATTTTTCAAGGTGCAGCTGTAATGATAGCTGTAGCTTCTTGAGTGTTTGTCAACAGACACAATTTTCTCTTTCGCAATCTAGCTCAACAGGACTCAGAGCATGAATTTTATATTTACTGCTCCTCTGTAATTCTAATTATGCCACATAGAGTAATATGTGTATAATTATTGAAAAGTATTTTAATTACTAAAAAGCAATTTATATTACTCTTGAACTTCTTATGTTATTACTATAGATTCCAGATGAACATAAATCTATTTTCTTAAAATAATTTAGCATTTATATAACCCTTCAGTTGTTCGGAGCGTTTAATTACTGACATTTATTACATCCCACATCACAAATATATGACTAACAGTCTCTAGTAGAAATTGATGAATAATGTCAACTTGTATTTATTACCCTGCAACTGAGACATCAGTGCTTCAAAAGAATTTTTAAAATATGGGGAATATTTTGAATACACGTGTGGTGATGCATGAAAGAAATGTGCTGTGCTGTTAATGGAGTGGAAGCCGCAATACTGTGCTCTAGCAAGAAGAGCTAGAAAACATCTCTACCAATTTGGTGAATCAATGTAATGCTTCCAACAACCTTATTAATTCCCATAGGATTGGTGCTGTGTGTATGAGAATATATTGGTGGTGCTCTGCATACAAAAAGCTTGTTCTCTTCTAAAAACAGGCTGCCATTTTCAAGTCTCCTTGAGTTTTGTCAGGATGTGTAATTAGTTAAGATCAACCACCTCTTCTGGCATGCCATTTAGCAATGTGGTCTCCAGGTAGTGTGTATCCTGTGGACCTGTATGAAGTAAACTCTTAGCTATTCTTTAGGAGAAAGTTCAACTTAGAGTACTGTCTGTGTCAGTACTGGGCTTGTGCTGCCAATATACAGCACGGTCCTTTCTTCCTTCCTGCCCTGAACCCCTGCTCTACAGAGAGTCTTCCTGGTGTCAAAGGTATATGATACATGATCTGCTTCTGTATAAAGGCAGATACAGGTGTGGTCAATGTCTTTGCCACAGTTGCTTTGTATTTGATTGAGAAGGCGTGTATCTCTGTATAGTCCAGCCCTACTTCAGATCCTTAATGAGTGAGACTGCAGCTTTGAGGCGGCCTTGATGGAACAACAAAAGAGCAAGCATAGACCTGCACTGTCTCTTACTGATCCACGTGCAGTAGGAATGATTTGCTTATGAGTGCCATTAAAGTACCTTCATCCTGACAGCATCCATGGATCCTGTTCTTGCAGAGAGGGTAAGGGACACAGGGACTGAAAGTCACAGGGGTTCCAATGGCAGCTCAGTCTTAGGCTACTTTCACAGCAATGTGGGAACAGCAGCCAGGCTGTGAGAAACAGTATGGAAGCCCATAGTTCTGGCAGAAGGGATGTCACACAGAAACCTGCTCCCTCTCGTGACACAGTAAAGGCATAGTTGCATTGCACTCAGTTAGTACTTTCACAATATTTACTGAAGTAATTAAGCTAAAGCTTCATATTTTAGTTGGAATTGTAAAGTCTTACAAAACCAGAAATATCTCCTTGAACAGCTGGGTAAAGGGATGTATTGTTTCATTCAGAGAAATGAAGCAAAGAATTGGTTTCTGTGCTAGGACTACGTCTTTTTAAAACTGGTAGATGGCAGTAGAGTATCTGCTTTAATATCTGTAGACTTACTGAGAGGACTTAGCTAGATTTTTGTACAAAAATAAAAATATGGTTTTTATATGTTCTATAGTCTTGAAAAAAAACCAGTTATCTGACTAGCAAATCTTTAAAGCTTTGCATGCTTAGAACAGTAATCATATTGAGCTCTGAAATGATTGAGCTTTTTTTTTAATTCACTGACGCAGAATTTCACAAGATGGTTTTGACTGTATTACTTTCCTGTTTTTTAAGTTGTAATACTGTGTGTAAAATTTGATTTTGTTACATGATTTGTAGGGTATATTGCTTCTGAAATGAATACAAGACTTAAATGTAAGTCTCTGTTTATTATATATTGTATTTGTGAAGTAGCAGTTTTTGCAGTAGTTGTGAATGACTGAAGGCAAGACTTTTTCCTCATCTTGTCCATGAGTAAAGAACAGAAATAGATTTTGTGTTCCTAGAAATCTGTCTTATCTGAGTTCCAGAGAAGATAAAGTTAAAATCTTGACATTTTCTCATTTTTATTTTTTCCATGAATTTTAATTTTCAGGCAAAACATGACTTTTTAGTAGTTCTGTGTGAAGTCACATGGGAACATTTGTTGTCTTTATAGCTTTCCATTCTGTTCATTATCTCTCATAATTTCTCTAGATTCATCTGTTTTTTACTGTAATGTGCTAGTCAATATCATAGCAGCATATGTGCACAGATGCACCCAAAAATATGCAATAGATTAAAAAGCTGAGATGCACAAGTAATTTAATAACTAGATTAAATATTGACATTCTTAGTTGGACCACCCCACCTTTCTTAATTTATGCAAGTTGTATTTTTCTGCACTGATAACCCAGAAAAAAACATGCAGTGCATGAATTTTCCACTAAGAATAGAGAAGATACTTGGTAGCAGTTTCTGTAGACTGTTCATGAGTATTAGATGCATTGTTCACAAACAAATTGCTTTATTGAATTTTTTTGTATAAATACTGTTATGATTAGGTGACCTTACTTAAAGCAGACAGATTCTACAAAGAACTGTGATTCTGAATAATCTCACCCCTCTTTAAACAGACCATTATTGGTGATTGCTTTTATATTTCTATTACTTCTTTTTCTATCCCTCTTATGTTGTTAATGAAGGTACTGGTTTCCTGCTTAATGGTAGATTTTTTCACTCCTCTCATTATTCAGAATATTCAGATGTGTGTTTGGTCTGGACTAGCACAACATATAAGAGCTTTTAGTGTATAATATATAAAAAGAATACATTGCAATAATAAAGGAGAAGATTCAGAGGTTAGGTATTGTAAAAGTATTCTTATTTTGAGTATCCTGTATTACACACCTATGATTAAATTTTCAGTTTCCTTAGTACTATAAGTACATACCTGGGTTAGAGTGCAAAGGATATGACTCCACAGACCTAGATGTATGCACCTGTGCTGGTCACTTTTGATTTCACTTTGTGGTTATAGAAACATCATGTTTAAGGCAAGCTTAATCTAGAGTAGGTATTTGAAGTTGATTATCGGTTGGCCTGATGGTATTGTATATGTAGTACATTGAGAGAAATTGAATTCTTCTCAAGCTTTGTAGTTAGGTTTCCAGGAAATTAAATTAAAATCCTCAATTTTGATTCTAATTTCCACAGCACAGACCCATCTATCTGAGGTACCTATGTAAGGAACTTAGTTTTCCTATGTACTCAATAAGAGAGCCTTTCAAATTCAAGTTAGCCCACTTAAGATCTGTCTACTGATTACGAAGGGAGGCTAAGGTGATAATATTTTTAATGTGAGCAAGTTTTAAGTAAGCTTTAAATAAGTGCCTAAGGATAGGTAAGGGTGTATTTGTGCTTGCCTAATGTGACTGTGTACAGTGTTCAACCCAAGAGTTGTTTCATCTTCTTAAATACAGATTCCTAATCATACTCCCTTTGTCATCTGAACCAAGGTCTCCTTCCTTTTAGGTACTTACGCAGTCTGTGTGTTCATTCCTGTCTCGTTGCTGTGGTTTTCATATGGCCCCCAGAAATGTATTCCTGATAATCCTTTTTCGTTTAAATCCAGTTTCCCTTCCAACTCAAAACTTATTTCTCTTACCTGGATATGAAAACAGTTATGTGGAGCAACTGCAAACATACCACAATCTCTTGGACACTTCTGTGATATGCCTGAGAATTCTAATAGGGTAATAGATCCCACTTGTGGTTTTATTCAGGTCCTTCCCAATCTTAACACATTCTTTGTCCCAATCCATGCATTTGACTCTTATTTTTACAGGACATAAACTGAAACAAGAAAGGTCCAGATTTGATGTCAAGGGAAACCTTTTAATCATTAGGGCAGTAAAGCAGTGGGAGAGGTCATCCAGAGAGGTTGTTCAGTCTCTGTGCTTGAGATTTTTCAAAACCAGATAAATCCCTGAGCAACCTGGTCTGATCTTAAAGCTCATCATGCTTCCAACAGGAGATTAGACTAGAGACCTCCCTAGGTTCTTTCCAACGTTAATTGTTCTATGATCGTATTAAAAAAAAAATTCCCTTTTCGTTTTCATAACATCCAGAAAGAGACTGATTTGAGAACAGTGAATAAACATTTTCTCAAGATTTAGCTCATTCAAAGTAGCATAGACTGGTCAATAATGTAAGAAACTTCACTGGGATTTGTGAGAATGAAATACTTGTGCCATTCAAGTTCTAAAAATCAGACTTGTAATCACACTTAAATAGTAATATGTATTATAATTTTACAATCTGTAATTCTTTCCTAAATTTGTCAGATGTAGTGCCATCAAATTTGCAGTCCATTAGCAAAAGTTTGGGGTGTTGAAGCAGTTCAAAGGTGAGGTTAACCTGAGTATTTTGACGTGAATCAAATGTATTTCCATCTGTTTCTTGAACACAAATGACTATTCTAGGTTAAAATTTTCAGAAAGTATTCAGGCTGAAAGAGCCACCAGTACACAAAGTTTCAGCCCAACCCATTAATTGAAAAAAAAAACTACAGTGAATTGAAAACTGTGCTGTCATGGAAACTTCAGGAGTAAATTATGCTACCATCATACCTGTTATACCTGAGAGAAGAAATGGGATGAACTGTGAAGAGTTAAAGATTTTCCATGAACATTTGACAAAGATCATTGTATGTTACAGTATGCTAGAACACTGAGAGTTAAGGCTTGATTTCTTTTGATTCAGTACTTTTAACTTAAGTGTTTAACTTTTGATAATGATAACCCAATATTTTTGAACTACTTTGATGAAATATACAAAACAGAAACACATACAGGCACGCTGAAGAAAAAAAATGAAATAAAGGATAGTGTATTTCCTATTTAAACTATATTGACACATTTTATAATTAGATAATTAGAAACAGACAGCTAACCCCATATAGTAGAGTTAGAAAAATACTTTAATTACTTGCTCTTGCAGTCACGACTTCTCAAAATCATTTCAGCTATACGGAGATACATGTTTATCACTCTAAAGGCTCTTTAAAAATGAATATCAAAGTTAGTATTTTCAATCCCCCATATTCACAAAGCAATCGTATAAACATTTTTCAGCTTTATAGTATGCACTATATGCAAGTTTATATGAAGTACTACATAGTGAATTACCAGTTAAAGTGTATTTGATATAAATGTTTTATTGCTTAGCAAATGATGGCAGGCAGCTGTCCAAAAACAAATTAAAAGATACAAAACTATAGCTAAAAGAATGATATCTGGAAGGCACAAATGTGTGTTTATTATCTGTATTGCTTGTCAGAACATTTGCATATGTGCAGAGTGAAAATGAGGAAGAATAGCAGGAATGATAAAGATACTATGATCAAAACATTCATCAGAGAAATTAATTTTTCGCTAAATTAAACAAGAATCTTTTTTGATATACACAATAGCTGGTGCACACAAAGGATTATGAAAGTTTAAAATTAAGTTACGAGAATGAGAGGATGAAATGTTATGTTACATAACAGAATCTATAAAGAGCAGTGGCTTATATTTTCTTTTCTTTTAGCTACCAGAATACTTTCCTTCCTTCCAGAAGCCCTTTTAGGCCTTTGCATACACTGCTGTTTTCAAACCCAGATGAGATTTGGCTTTCCTCACTCAATCCTAACACAATTGAGTAATGTCCTTATACCCCTGCTGGGCAGTCCATCCTTGTGCCCATCTTCTGTGGGAGACCTCACTGCAGTCTCCAGCTTCCTCATGAGGGGAAACAGAGTGGCACACACTGATCTCTTCACTCTGGTGACCAGTGATAGGACTCGAGGGAGTGGCCTGAAGCTGAGTCAGGGGAGGTTTAGGGTGGATATTAAACAAATCTTCTTCACCCAGAGCGTGGTTGGGCACTGGAACAGGCTCCCCAGGGAAGTGGTCACAGCACCGGCCTGACAGAGCTCAGGAAATTATTGGACAATGCTCTCAGGCACTTGGTGTGACTCTTGGGGAATGTGCTGTGCAGGGCTGGGAGTTGGACTTCAGTGATCCCTGTGGATCCCTTCCAACTCAGTGTATTCTGTGACTGGGGGTCACTAGCTTCCTTTACATCCATGATGATCTTCCGCCATGATTGTTCTTTGACTTGCTTATCATGCTTGTTTCCTCTGCATCAGAAAGAACTGGTTTTTTGTTCTTAGAATTTTTTTTCTTGAGGATTAACCAGCTCTCTTGGCCTCTCTTTGCCCTCCAAAGCAGTTGCCAACTGTTTCCTGCTGAAAAGATCCCTGGATAAGCTGAAATCTTCTCTCCTGAGTGCTGAGGTTGTGATTCTACTACCGGCCTTATAATCTTCTCTCAGGATTTTAAACCACAGTCTCATGATCAGTGCTTGTTATAGAAGTTAAAATGATGATTTGGTGTACTATCATCTTGTAGTGCTTCATAGTCCCTATCAAAGCTGATAAATAAGAAGGTGCTGTTTGCTTCAGTGAAAGAAAATGAAAAACAAAAGAAAGCACTTCATCATAGCACATCTTTCAAGACTACAAAATGTCAAATCCCAGCAGAAACAACTTGACTTTCTCCCTCAGTCTGTGTTACAATTAAAGAGTCCAGTCCTTTTGAATGATGAATAAATTTTTTACTATCAAGCTTAATTCTTTATTGTCAAGCACAAGAGGAGAGAATTAATAAGTTGTTCTCCATTTTTTGCACATCTTGCAAAAAATAACACTGTGAAAAATAGCTAAAATTTAGTTAAAATGCCTCAAAAATACCAGGGAGGTTTATATACAGCTTAATGAACAGACTCAGTATTACTGAAGAATTTTAATTTCAGTCTCCTTTCTTCCAAATATATGTATATATTTTATCAGTTGATTTTTGAACTTGCCAGGGTTGCTAACGATAAAAGGCAATTGGACCTAATGAACTAGAATCTCCCCTTCTTTCTGGAATGTTTGCAGTTATTCTTTTAATTTCTTGCTTTCTTTTTGTAATAAGTATGCATTTAAATAATTTGAGGTAGCATGAATGTGTAAATAAGAGATCTTGGTCAGATCAGAATGAATTTCCTATAATTGTCTTGAGTTAGTGCATGTATTTAGTAACTGTATGTATTTAGTAACATATTTTGGGGGCTTGTTTCCCTTACATTTTTAAATACAGATGGAGCCTAGTTAAAGGCAGAGCTCGAGTTTTGTCTCTAAATTTTTTGGAAAAGAGGCTTTTTAATTAATTATGCACCTCATTAGTTTTTAAATTATAATTGAACAAAGGCAATTACTGTGATAAGAAAAATATGTAGGGGTTTTTTTGTGGCTTAATATGAATGAGGTTTAAGTATGTTTTGTACTTGAATATGGATATTGTTTGTATTTTGATCAGATCTTGATCAGTAATTAAGTATTCAGGAAAGGATAGTTCATAGATAAATTGAAGAGTATTTGCCAGTGTATCACGTTTTTATGCTAAAAGAAGCTTGTTTATCCTTCTTCAAGAGTGCATTTGTATTCTCATCACTCAGGTCATTTCACAGCTTCGGATCCTGAGCAGGTCAGTAACTGCTGGCTGCAAATTTGACAGAGAAATATGGTCTACAGAACTTTCTCCTGTTCTCAACCTATGGAAGAAACTTAATCAGGTAGGAATGTACCTAATTTGAAAAGACAACTTTTTTTCCTGGTAACTACATTAAAAATATAGTCTAAGGAATTATCTTAAGTATTGAAACACAAGAAGAGAAAAAGTAAATTAAATGCATTTGAGGTGGGAAGTACAGTGTTAGGTGCATAATTAGCTATGAAGTCTGTATGCGGTATAACAGACTATAATTTTTCCTCCAAATGGAGGTGAGACCACACTCAAAACATGAGACTAACATCCTTTATATGTTTCCAAGAAAAATATTAATATACTTTAGATTTTAATTTAGTCTCTTCATTTATCTAATATTCACAAGGCAATGTTTAATGATGTTAAATATAATGAAGTTTTTCCTTTATACTGTTGAAATACGGTATTAGCTTTAAACTGAGGTTCATTAAAATCCCTTCTTCACTATCCAGTATCACTCCCTTTATGTTTCTTTGTTGGTCTAGCTTGGTTCAGTTTGGTGGTGTTTTTTAATTTACGTTGTAAAGCTTCATTTCCAGCCATTGAATTCTCACTTCAGGCGCCCATTTAGCTGTGATGTGTGTGAATGAAGATACTACACATACTTGGGAAGGATCTCTCCCACCTCATGCTAGGTGCTTCACCTAGACATTTGGCCATTATTTTGTCTTCTCAGTGAACAAGTAATAGATCAGAGACGTTGTGGCCTAAAATTATGTCTTGTGCACAGCAACACTGTAGTGGGAAAAACCCTTCCCTTACTCAAATAACCACATACAAAGAAGTGACATGAGGAACACATTAGAATTTACCATTGCGTTTTGAAATATCTCATTAAATTCTCATCTAATCCATGCCCAAGTGTATGATACATCATGTTTGTGTGTCAAAATAGTCTTCTGATACTAAATAACTTCATGTTGAAATCTGTGGCCTCTGGACATGGGCTTCTGTTAACCAGGTCTGTGATCCTGTAAGAAAAAGTACATTTCTGTGTGACACCTTCCGTTATCTCTTACTGACTAGAGTTAAACATACCTTTAGGCCTGTAAACCTTCTTTGAAAGAGCTCAGATGAAGCTATTACATATACATACACAAATAATCAGAAAAATAGAGATTTTGATTGTAGTGTTTGGAAGATGGGTAAATTAGGCCAGTTTTAAACAGTAAAACAAATCTGCACTACGTTAATACTCATTAACAGCACACGTTGCTAATGGCTAGTTCTTTATAATTGTTAGCATTAGCACTGCAAATTCAAAGTACATATTCTTTAAAACTTGGGTCATAAATTAGCTGTGAGTATGCAGTACCATGAAGCTGAAGCCACATAGCTGGTACTGGTGGCTGAGGTTCTTGTGATAGTCCTAGTTACCTACATGGAGGTAATCGAGATTACCTGAGAGCTCTTTGAGAAGGAAAGCTGGACCTGATGCAGGCCTCTTCTTTCACCCCTACCATTGCCCCCAAATCTGAGATCTCCTTTCATATGATTTTTTAGCCCTTTACCTCAGTTCCTGATCTACAGGCTGGGTGACACTTAGGTGGGGTTATTTTTCAGGCTGTAGTAGGTACCTTTATTGTGTCACTTGGCTGTTTCTCTCTGCTGCATAATTGCATTGCCTCTTGCCTAAGAGCAAAAGTAGCCTTGCCAGTTCTTAATTGTGCCCTCTCTCAGTGGCCATTACATGACCATCAGGTTGTTGTTCATAGTTCTGAGGCCTCTCTTTTCAAACTGTGCTCATACTTTCAAGAACTTTGCTGTTATACCATGCTATCCCAAGCTTCACGTTATAACAGGAGACACCTGGTACTGAATCGCATTTCTCACAGCAAGCTCTCCTAACAAGCTGATAACACATCTAGAAGGCCAGTACTGCAGGCTTGCACAGTAAGCATAAGACCTGGTTAGCATGACCTATTCCTAGCTAGAGCAATTTAATTTTTTACAGAATCACTGGGTACAGAAATTTTGTATATTGTTTGCGAAGCTCCTCTCCTGTGAAAACAGTCTGAAAGAGTTGGAGTTATTCGCTGGGAGAAGGGAAGGCGTTGGGGAGACCTTATTGTGGCCTTCCAGTAGCAGAGCTGGAGAGGGATGTGTTACAAGGACATGTAGGGACAGAACAAAGGGGAATGACTTCAAACTGAAAGCAGGTAGGTCTAGATTAGATATCAGGGAATTCTTTCCTGAGAGGGTTTCCTGAGGGAAACCTGGCACGGGTTTCCCAGAGAACTAGAGGACACTCCATCCCTGAAATACTCAAAACCAGGTTAAATGGGGCTTTGAGCAGCCTGGTGTATGGAAGGTGTCCCTGCCTGTCCAGGAGGGTTGGAACTAGATGATCTTTAAGGTCCTTTTCAACCCAAACCATTCAATGATTCTACATTATCTTGAAGTTTCTTTGATTTTCTAAAGTTTTTATGCTATTAGCAGATGATGGAAATAATCTTTTGAATATATCCTTTAGAATAGGATGGCTTCTGACCTTTTAGAGGGGCTTTTTTGTGTGGGGGACATTTTCTTGAGCATTTAAAAAAATTAAAATAATAATATTCTTTATCAAAATTAGTTTGCATAGTCTGTTCAACCAGTAATTGCTTAAGCTTTAAAAAAGCCTAGGCTTCTTTAATATTTCACAGACATTGCATACAGTTCTACATTCTTATTCTAGATTGATAGCTCAATGAAGGCATTATCTTTGTTTGCAGTATTTTTAAAGACCTAGAAATTGGAATGAAGATAGTTGAATTGCTGCTTAAGTTAACAATCATAAATTTTTTTATTTATGCATGAATGGGCAGAGAATATGAAACTAAAATGGTTTCCCAGATATGAAGAAGTACAATTAAAAAAGGTATTCCTGAAGTCTGTAAAAAAAAATTTATTCCAGAGGCAAAAAGACACTCAGAAGTTTGTTAATATGTAGACAAAGATTAAGTATGTTTTAAACATTTTTATTCCTATGTTGAGTAAGTAAGTCAAGGATTAATTAAAAAAGGATTATCTTACAAATACCTTGAAAATAGTTGTTGTACATCTATGTACTGATAATTCTGAAATTCAACAAAATTTACCACTTGACATAGGTATGTCCTGTAGAATTTACACCTCAATGATTGATCATAATCTCTTAGTCTGGATGTATTTTTGTCTCTGCACTCTTAATGAAAATCCCAAGCCAGCCAAACCTGATCCACACAGAAGCAGCAGGAGGAAGTGGTAAGGAAAAATAGTGAGCAATTCCCTGCATCTGGGAGAAGGATGCTCCCGTTTTCTGACCTCATCTGTTGTTTAGGGAGTTTTGTTGCCTTGCAGGGGCTCAGCTGTGGGATGTTGTGGAAGAACTGCCAAGGCTTGTTTGGCCCTCAGACTATGACCCCTTGGAGCTTTTCTACGTAGACTCCAGTCAACTGCCAGGGGTAGTGTGGAGCATATGAAGCTCCAAGGAATCTTGGATGGAGAATGGATACAGGTCTGGGCAACCTGCTGTAGCTTTGAGCACCTGACAATCTCCAGAGGTTCCTTCCAACCTCGACTGTTTTGTGGTTCTGTCAATAGGAGTCATTTTTGTTCAGTTTTCAGAGCCTATCACATTCTTCGTGGCCAAACAGCAAAAATGGCAGATATCTTTTGGAAAGTTTAGCTTTTTGCATTTTAGATGTTTTGAAATGGGAAATAATTCTTTACATTAATGCGGTAGTGAGGACTTATATGTTGTTTCTTTTTCAGAACTATTTCTGGAAATTTTTCAGAAAAAAAATTAATTTTTCCTCTCAGACCATACACATTGCAAAACCCTGTTAAATGTTACTACAAATTATTCAGATATCCTGAAATTGTTGAGTGGGAAGTTTATTATTCTTTATCTATCTATAACAATAGAATCATGGCAGCTGCCTCTCCTTCATCCAGTGTTTATTAGTCCAGCCAGAATCTAGACTCTGAAATTTTTAATTGAATTTTACTTTAAATGAAATAGATACTTAAAATGTGCTTTAAATCAGTGTGCACCTGTGTTGAAATTACACAATTTATTTAGCCGTTCTGAACTAATACAGAATGTCGTGACATTTTCACCTATTTTAGCCTCATTTGAAAACATATATTTTAATTCTTGCCATTTGAACACACCCTTGTAATGAGTACTGTCCTAAAGCTGCTTTTACAGTGTTTTGTGGCATGATTCAATTACAGCCTAACGCTCAGCAAATTAATTAAACTCTCATGAACCTGCCATTTAGTTAGAAAAAAACACATACTCATATTCTCAGTATTGGTTTGCATGCAAGACTTGTTGCCTTGTAAAATAAAGTCTTCACTTCATGAATAAGTTGTCAGGTGTCACACAAATTTTAGAAACCCTTCCTTAATGTGGTAGGGTGTTTGCAAGGGCTGGGCCCTTGAGTTAATCAGAGTTAATTCAACCAGTCTCTGTCCTGGTGTCCGTTCTCTTCCCACACAGCCTTGTGCCCTGACAGAGTGTGGCTGAGCACCTGTATAAGCATTCATTGTCACATAAGTGGCTCAGCTGGAAGTCACTGTGCTGTGGAACTCCAGCATCGCCCACCATGTAATAGTTGTCAGAGAAGCACAAAAGTATGAGGTCACAATGAGAGTTTCATCATGTCCAAATGGCTCTCTCTCATGAGGCGAGAGAGAGAGGAATCAGTGCTATATTTTTGTTGTAAGGTGGTTGCATTTTCTGCCTTGTTTCAGAAAAACCCTTTATCACCTCCACGAAAGTTAGAAGGCCCACCCATAATTTCAGCAGCAGCTCTTTCAAAATTGTTAGCTGTGTTCTGTGTCTTTTGTTATGTTTGTAAATTGTAACTCATTATTTTCATAAAGTTGCATAATGCTGCAAGAAAATTGTCATTGTAGAATCATAGAATCACAGAATATCCTGAATTGGTATGGAACCACAAAGATCATTGAAGTCCAACTCCTGGCACTGTACAGAACAGCCCCAAGAATCACACCATGTGCCTCGTACCTCATTATCTACCTCAGCTTTAAAAAAAACCAGTGTTTTTTCCATGAAGGAAAATCAGTGAAACAGAAATATAGGGTCATTCTTTATTGTATTTTCAACAGTCAAAAGCATGTAAAACACAGTGAGAGGCTAATATTGGAAAGAATAGGCAGAGAGACTCAAAGGAGGAGGCATAATAGGTACATCAAAAGGGCAGTGGAGATTTCTAAAACTCATCACCACAACCAAAATAGAGTTTTGAATCAAATGCAGAACTAGTAGAGGTATATGAATTTATTTTCATTATATTTGTTACATTTCTGAGGAGGCAGTTTTCAGAACATACTGGAGTTTGCAAAACCTTGAGCTCAAGAAGGTAACAAAGTCAAGCTCTGGGACAGTTCAGGTAAGACTGTATGAAGTCTTATATTGTACTAAGATAGCAACGCATACAGAAATGAAAGAGGGATAATGATCAAAGTCTCAAAATAAAC
Organism: Gymnorhina tibicen; assembly: GCA_013399875.1. Classification (NCBI taxonomy): domain Eukaryota; kingdom Metazoa; phylum Chordata; class Aves; order Passeriformes; family Artamidae; genus Gymnorhina; species Gymnorhina tibicen. The sequence goes on from VXAZ01007731.1 coordinate 17,813, forward strand.
CTGATTAATATTGGTAGCATAATACAGTATTTAATATTAAAGATTAGGATCTATCTTCAGGTTCTTATGATTAGGAAAAGCATTCAGTACTTTAGCAGTTCTTCGTCTTAATTCCCAAGCAGGTCATGAACATACACATATTTTAAAAGCTGATGTGAGTTATATACATAATGGATTTTGAGGGAATATAGTAGGACATTAAATGTATAAGATGATATTGGTATTCATGTTTAATTTTCCTATGGAAATGACAGATGGGTTGTTTCAACAAATTCTCAGGGGAAAGCATTAGAAAGAGTGATGAAATGAATTTGCAATTCATAGGAGACTGTTATGTAAAGGACAGTATTGAGGAACTTCGAGGACTTCTCTTTCAATAAGCTTTTGTGAATTTAAAAGTGTCAAAGATTGAGCAAAGCCTCCAAGGTGCAGTGTCTTGGGTTTTTCTTTATTTTGTGCAATTAAATACCTCAATAAGAAATTATCAACTAGTTTATGGTAGTTTATGGTAGTTTTATATTACAATTTACATATACTCAGCAGATTATAGTCTCAGAAAAACTGAAGTGACACTGGTACTGTGATTTTTGAATGCATGCAGACAAAAAAATGCAAAGTGTAACAATTGTAACTACTGTATGCTTCTTACACTTTGATCAGTAACTTTGTTGTATATCTTTTTAACAATGTTTGAAGACTTTATTCTTCATTTTTCTGTTGGTCAGTCATAAACCAAAGTATTATTGCTCATTCATTTAGCTTCTCTCATATTTTAGCTGAGTGCAGTATGAGCCTGAAATTAAAAATGTAAAAGTTCTGACAAACGTGTAGTGCCTGGGAAAGATTATAGAGGTAAATATCCTGTGTGTTCTGGAAAGCAAGATGCCATGTGACAATTCAGAAATTTATTTAGCCTGAAAAATAATCAAAACTACTTGTTATTTTAAGACAACATATTTCAGAGAAAGTAAAAGCTGATTTTATCTTAACTAAATTACTAGAAATTGAAATAGTAAAACATTTTTTTCCCATAGGCTAGGGTTTACTTTTTGCATTTGTGCCTTACCGAATTTTCCAATAAAGTTTTTAATTCTATAACTGGAATTTATTGCAGCACCTTGTCACATGTCAGGTTGGCAGTTTCCAAACACATGCTAAAATATATTTTTGTAATAAGCTGCATATGACTTAAGATTTGCAAAATTACACTATGTCTTGAAATTATTGAATAAATTTGGATTTTCAGTGGCTTTAATGGAAGGGAAGTAAGTAGTAAAAATGGCGATGTGAGAGCATCGTTATCTCTCAGAGTCTGAGTTACTCAAGATTTATGCATAAAATTATATTTATTTTGTATTTATTCTATTTAATTTAATTCCATGTTGAACCAGTCTCACGAAGCAAGTACTGGTAGCATAGTTTACAGTACCCAGTAAAATCTTGTTGTGCTGAATACACCACTGCTTTTTATATTGGCACATTAACACAAATACTAAAAGCAGTGATTCAGCTAAGTGAAGATTTTTCAGCAATTCAAGTACTTTTGAAGTAACTGTGTAGAACAGGCGTGTCTCAGAAGAGTGGTGCCTTTATTGAACATGTCACAGACAGTACTGAAAGTATCACTGTACTTCTAATCCAGTGTCAGGAAAGGGATGATGTCGCCACTTCCTCAAAGCTAATGAGGTCATATGAAGTATTATGCATTAAACAAATAATATGTTGTACAACATCACAGTCTCCCAGAGTTTATTAACTGGATATCACGTTCTTTCTCAGAACTCTAACCTGATCCATCAGAAGGTGTCTCCTCCTGCAGAACAACAAGGATCTCCAGTCTTATCGTTCATTACTCTGGAGCAATTCAATGCCATTCGCCTTGTGCAGAGCGTCCATCAGTCACTTGCTTCTTTGAGTAAAGTCATCAGAGGCACCTCTCTCCTGAGTTCTGAAGTACAAAGGCTAGCAAGTGCTCTGTTAAACCAGAAGGTAAGTCGTTTTGTAATAAATATACATTGTAATAAGCATTGAAAAAACCCAAGGAAACTGAACTAATTCTGACACACTTTTTCATGTCACCATTTGTTCTAAGTTTTTTTAATTGATAAAGACTCTAAAATGGAGTTCTTTTAAAGATAGAAACTCTAAAGCAAAATCTTTTCTTTTCTGGAAAATTTTTCAGAAGTATTTGCAGAAGCTTCTGAATATATTACTCTCTTATCAAGTTTTCTCGTAAAGACAAATCCAGTAAGGTTAGAAGTTGTGGAATACTATTTCAATTTTAAATACCGCGTCATGCTAGATAAGTCAAATATATTAGCCAGTAGAACATGTAAATCTGTCCCTTTACTTAGTTTTTACATTTTCTTAAAATTTAAGTTGTAATAACAATTCTTTTTGCATTTATTCAGTATGGAATATTGCCATACCACACCAGACAAGCTGCACCTATCATACCAACCTATCATCTCACCCTGTATTCTTGATACATACAAGAAAAAGCAGTCAGAATTTGTACATGTAATTTCTCCATGTTTTTTGGCATCAAACTGGACATGCTTATAAACTGGTACAATTAGTGACAGCAAGTTTACATGCTCTGTCATTAATAGCTAGATAATTGGATTACAGAGATAGTTGAACATTGATGTGACATGAAACTCTGGTTTTGTTTCACCTTCAGCAACTGATAAATTCTGTCGATGCTAATGCATAGATATTGAGATTGCTTCTGCAATGAACCGTAATTCCTGTTAACATCCTGTTTACCTTCATGTGAAGAACAAGTACTGTTAAAAAGATTGCTATGCATTTATTGATCTATCAAATTGTAATTAAAACAATAATTAAATTTGTTGTCTTTTTAGATTCACAAGACAGCATTTGTTTGCAAAACTGCTGTACAATTAGAATAAATTAATGTTTTCATGTTAGCAATCTCATTGCCTTTTAAAACACGTTTTGACTGTGTGGTAGGAACTGGTACTAAGCCCAAGTCATAGTGAATGGAAGTGATACATGTAATGGCCATTCTTCAGTTCTCACAGTTACATTTCTTGTTACTGAGCAAGAGAGCATGGCTCGCTTGTGTGCTTAAGCTGCATGCTGAAATTGGAACAGGCAGGAGCTATGAAACTGATCGCTGCTGCAAAAAGTTTCTTAAAAATTCTATGCATTTTAACCTCTCACAAGCATCAGTTCAGTGCTTCCTGATGTATTGACCACTGCTTCTGTCATTTCATCTACTTACTTACTTACTTTCCTTGACATGGATCACTGCATTGGATTGTGACCATATAGCATTTTTTTCAGCAGCCTTCCAGAGAGGCTAAGGCCACGTTCTTGGTATGGCAGCTAAGCCTCCCAGTATTTATCATCAGAACAGTGATCTGCTTCATGTATTTTCTATACACTCTTCTTAAGTGTTTTCATGTGTTACGTAGCAAAGGACTATTTTTCAAAAACTTTATTTTAAACACACTAAGATTGTAGTTCTTTTAAGATTATAGCACCTGAAGAAACTGCTGGATTACTAATAGAAAAGTGAAATTCAATAAACGTATGACTTGTAAAGGTTTCAGCAATGTGCTGTATTTGTGTAAAATTGGTATGTTAGCCCCATAGAGGCCACTGTGAAGAAAATCAATTCCACCGCAGCCAAAATGAGCATAAGTACATCTGAGATACACTTACATAATAACAATTAGCTAAGCTATTTCTTTAGATTTAAAGTAATTTAGAGTGATATGTTAGCAACATTAGGCAAAAGCCTTTTAGGTGATGTATTTATGAGCTGTTTGTAAATGCATATCTAGTAGAAGAGGCTGCAAAAATGCAAGGTTTCAAATAAAAAGTAAGTTTCAAAAAATCCCAATTAGGACCCCCCCCCCCACCATGCAGTTAACTGTGCATTGTTAATTGTCTTGTTTGTGTTCTATTTTATGCAATTCATTTTTAATTAGTGTCCTCGAATCTAGTTATGTAACTAGATTCATTTTAATCTATAAAAGGTAAACATAGAGTATTTACTTCGAAAGTTACCTTTTTTTTACAAACTTCTGTGATCAGATTTTGAATACGTGTTCAGTACATATGCTATTAGAATGGGAACTTCCTGGAAAATGCAACTGTAAATATTAAACAGTATAAACTGTTTATTCTGCTCAGCATCTTCAGTAGTGTGCAGTATTCCACAGGTACTGTTTTACATCAATTCTCTTTCTCATAAGTAGGAGAATCTTGCAGTCACTTTCACTGTGCTTTAGATTCCTGTGGAGTAGGTAAAATTAACGTTCCTATCCTTATTTTATAAGGAGGAAATTTAATAGATGCCCTTTTAAGCCTTTCTTTCTGAAGTCAGTGAAAAAATTTGTATGGGGAAGTCTTGCAGGATTTTTTTTCTCAGGTGTTGCTCTGCAAAAATTTTAAGGTGATGAGGCAATAATAATGCAGAGGAATTGTACCAGATTGTCTTCACCACAGAGCCGTACAGCTGCATGTTCAAGTCTGAGGAGGCTGCAGCAAAGGAGTGGAAAACTGTGGCTGCAGTTGAAAGATGACATTGTGACTTTCCAAGAAATAATACTCTTAAGCCTTTTGGAGGTGTTTGTGGAACCAGCTGATGTTTCCTTATTGAATACCAGTGGTTCTTGCAAGTTTTCCATAAGCGCTGTGTCTGAGCCACACAGAGAATTAGCAGGAATATGACCTGTTTGTGGTTGTATGTTCTTGATCACTATATTACTAGTATTGCCCTTTTTCTTTATAGATATATTTGGTCTCCAGATTATTTTATTTTCATTCAAGTTGCTGGCTTAAAATGTAATGACAATGGATTTGAAATGGATACTTTCAGTAAATACATATTTTATTTCAGTGTCCTGTCACATGGCAAAGCAAGTGGGAAGGTCCAGAAGATCCTTTGCAATATCTTAGAAGTCTTGTAGCTCGAGCACTTGCTATACAGGTAATTTTAAAGAGTCATTTACCTCAGCGTGTTGGTGTTCAGTGACACAGCATATTATGTAAATTCCACTACAGTAGATCTTTACAAACACAGGTCCCAAAGAGTTTTAGATGTGTGAAAAGGCATGTAAAAATCTAAAGATCAAGAAGTAATGTGATAATATTATTAATTACTTCAGAACAGGTTTACATCTTAGATTTTAGTTACTCGTCTTTTAGGTGAACTGTGGTGAAAAAAGACTTTTTACCCAGATGAAATTTTACATCTAAGTCAAGACACACTCTTTAATCTGGTAGAGAGATGCCTATCAAGACATAAGTGAAGCATTTCTAATAAAGGTAATGTAGAAATTCATAGATGAGTAGTCATTGAAGAAAATAATGAAAACATCTGCATTCTCCAGGTTTGCAAGCAGCTGTAAGAGAAGGTGCAGAGTCTGACAGCAGCTCTGTCTGTCCACAGTCTGACAGTAAAGAGGGTAATTTTTAGTTAAGGAACATCTATATATACTTTGACTGACAGAAGTGGTGTATTTAAGATAATATGCAGAAAAAATAGAAGTAATTTATCTAAATTAGTTAATATTTAAGGAAACAGATTCCTTATCTGTGTTGGATATACAGAGAAAAAAATGTGAGAACCTTCAAGAGAGAAAGACTACTTTAGGAAGGACAGATCTTTGTTACCTCCAGGCAATAAATAGAAGGCTGTTGGTTTTGATCTTAATTAACACAGCTTGTCCAATGGGATACTGAGATTTCCATCAATATTAATGTTGACTGTCAGATTCAGAAGAAAGATTTGAGGGGCACGTGACTTATAGGCATTACTTTTTCTAAAGAAACTGTCAAATAGATTTTTCCAAAGTATTGATAAGATTCTTGTTATGCAAACAACTTCTTTTGGCTAATGCTTATTTTTTCTTTATCCTTTCCTTCAAAAAAGGCTTAAAGTATAAACAAGAAAAAATATAAATATGTATAGCAACAAGTGATAATGCGTGTTCAAATGTTGTTCAGTAACGCAACTCGTGTTGAACTTAGTCCCACCTGTCTTTTCACTCACTGTTACAGCCTTTAGTATTAAAAAAGCATCATTTGTGGTGAGTCAGCATGTTCGTAAGCTTCAAGAGTACTTTACTGTTTGCAACTTCTACTTTTATTTGGTTGTGACCAAACTGCATGGAATTTTCCTTACTTATATGATTTATTTTTAGTGGAAGTCTGAGATTAGAGTTCAAGCTTTGGTGTGGTGCACCTCCCATACAAAGTGATAATGCAGAGGTAACAGGATGAAATTAGTGTTAATAGTAATAGATGATTTCCAACCACACGTATTCCAAAAGTTTTTATTTCCATATATTACTCCAGTCAGCTATTGACAAATGTGCTGCACACTATTTGCTGCATTACCATGATAGTAATCCTCCTTTCTCATTGCTCAAACTGCTGACAAAATGGTACATTTGGATTAGTCATTTTTATGAAAGTTATTATGAAGGAATCATTTACAGTTTTTAACAGTTATTTATTGTAAGAGAGAGATTATTACGGCATAGCTTTACAGTAGATACTTAACTGTGTCCATAAGCAGTAAATTATGTTAAATTTTTTATTAGTGATAACAGTTGCAGGTTGTCTCATTTTATTTCTTTAATGTCAAATATGTAATATAGTTGTGTTTGGAGCAATTCTTAATAATACAGTATCAGTCTGCTTTGCCTCTCAAGCTTCTAGTCGAATCACATCTGAAATACAATTTCTATAATTTTTGGTGTATATTATTAGAAAAATGTTGATTATTTCTAATTATGCATTTCAGTTGAATCATCTTTTTCTGTAAATGTGATTCCAAATCATGATTGTGCCCATTATACCTTTCTGATTAGTCTTGATCATTTTTTAATTAACTTCTCTTTTTTGTAACTTTTCATTATTGATTTTGTAAATGTAATTAATCATTAGTTAATTCTAGGTTTAGTTTTCAGAAATTCAATAAAGGCTTCAATAAAGATATTTCATAACCCTGAAAATTATCTTCAGATTTATATTTCAATAAATGCCATATTTTGGATTAGTTTAGTTTTATATAGCTAACTTTATAAACTTTTTTTTATAGTTACTCTTATCTCCGTCTGTTTCATTGACTGTAAGATATTGACTTACACTTTACTGTTTGTGACAGACTTGATTTAGGCATTTTTAAAGAGGAGATAGGAGACATTGAAAGATCAAAGTTGTACTGAAGGATTACATTTACTAAGGATGCAGTAAGTCTCTACCTAGGTTATTAGTTGAAGGCTGCCTTGTCAGGAGGTTTGCTGCCAGTGCCGAAAATAATAAAAGTAACTGCAACAAGCATTTAATGGGGATGGGGAGGAACACAAAATATAGGCCAGATGGTAAAATATTTATAGCAGAATTTATGGAAGTGTAAAGATGTTCTGGGAGCATTACACAACAACAGGCAGAAAAACAACAGGTGTTGCATTTTTCAGGTCTGAATTCACTCAGTAAAAAGCAAAATAAAAAAAAAAACCTGCCTATTGAAAGTGTGAAGAAATTTGAATATGCAAAATGCAGTAGAGGCATGTATTGCTGTGTACTATTAGTTACGGTGATAGACCTGATGTAAATAGGTGATTTCTTCCCAGGTAGAAGTTCTGATATTTGGGTGGTAGCTTTTGCTTTAAATTGAAACAAAAGTTATGTCTTGAACATTCTTTTAAGATGGAGTTCTGAATACTTTCAATTAGCAGTGCTGACATTGAACTTTATAATATTGTGTTTCAGCTTGTCTGTCCACAGTGATATATTTGCTACTGACATTAAGATACGAAATGTATGAATTATCACTGATCATTGTGTAAGTTTTAATGCTTGGTCCTCATACTGTCAGTTTCCTCATGATGGCACCCTAAATGTTTTCTGTGGTTTCCCTCTCCCGTGGTTCATGATCATAGCTCAGCAATAATACACATCAGCATAGAATGGTATTAAGTGCATCCCAGTCTCTAGGTAAGTGTCTTCTCATGGCTATGGATACCGGCACGAGAGAGAGAGAGGAGACTCAGAACTGCAGCTGTTAAGAGACAAAAGAGCAGCCCAGGCAAATGTCAGCTGAAAGTAGCCTTGAAAAAATGTTTCAGGTCAACAAATTGGAAATTAATTTTTGTTTCCACAAGAACTAAATAAAGAGCTTAATTTCACCTTTTCAAAAAAGAACCCCAAACCCTTTTTATTCCAAAAAGACCTTCTATTTCATTCTTTTGGGCTCAGCTGGTTTTACGTCATTTACAAAAACAGTTCTTCTTTTGGATGACTGTTTGGTCAGAGAGCTGCTAAAAGTCTTGCAGTGTACATTCTGACCTCAGAATCATAAGCACCAGTTTCAGAGTTCTAATCAAGGAAATGTTTATGAATACTGGAAGTTTTTAGTTGCATAATTTATGAAAGGTTTTATTGAAAATGTGCATTTATCTATGAAGTACTCCTAGTATATAAAGAAATTAAATTTCATGTTTTTTCAAACGACTTATATTTATCTTCTGAGATGCTGTTCTCTTGTCCCTTCCCATTCTGAGTAAAATCTAAGATAGTAATAGTTAACTTCAATACCAGTTTGATCACCTAGTATAAGATTTTTACGGTTTTAATGGTCTTTTACTATTTGAGGAAGAATGACTTTGTTCCTGTTTTGGAACCCCATTCCTGTATTTCAACAATTAGGTCCCCAGAAAGGTGGATTGGACACCTAAGTTATATGAGGTTTGAACTCTCGGAAATTGCCTGCTGAATATACTAGAAAACCTTCTAGGAATAGGAAACACAGGATTTCTCCTTCACACCCCAGGTATCTAGGCAGAGATACTAAATTTTCATTCACTGATAACAGGCAGAAAGTCTGCTTTTAGAAAACCAAGGAAATCAAGTCCTCTCAATTTTCACCAGGCTAAAGAACTCACGTAATAAATCTTGTACAAATCCAGAATTGTTATGCTCAGTCCCCCTATTTATCCACTTGGGCACTCCATAATAAGGCCTATCCCAATTCAAGTAATCACACTTAGTTTCCAGAGTGTTTTCTAATACATTGCCCTAGCAGAGTTTGCAGCAGGGACAATAGCTTAATGGTTTGTCTTTTACAGTTTTAGGAGAGGCTGGTTGAGATGGATTATTGGCTGGCTCCCCACCTTGTCATTGTTCCTCTCATGGCTCTCTACTTGAACAGCTGTTACCTAGTATCTGTACAGTGCAGAATACTCCAGATTTAGTATTCTAATATTAAAGCACAAAAATTCATAGAAGTAATGTGTTTTAAATCCACCATTCCATTAGTTTAGTTCAAATTTCCACTGTATTCTGAAGCATTAGCATTTTTCGGCTGCTTTTCTTGGCTTCTCCTCTTTAGCTGTCATGAATATCAAAACAAAAATACAACTGTAGCCTAACATTATCTGCTAAGGAACTGATCCTTAATTGGCTCCCTCAGTTCTCATCATGTTGCAGCATGATTTCACTTCATTCCAAATTTATCAGCCAGGATATGTCTTTCAAGACCTTATAACTAAGTGATAACTGCTTGGTAAAAATTGGAAATTTGCAAATACTACTAAAAAAAATACGTTTTGTTTGTCTCCAATAGGCAATTTTGAAGCTCTTAGCAGCTGTTTTATCATGTCCCTTTTAATCACTGTCTCAGATTGCATTGATGAAGTAATGGCTGATATGGAGTAGTAGTGCTTTGTAAAGATGCACCATCCGAACAAGGGACCACACAGAATGTGAGATGAAACTTTTGGATGTGGATGGGTAATAGGAGTTGTCCATTGAAATAAGATCTAATTTCCAAGGAAATTAAAGCAGAAGCTGAAGCATTTTTTGTGTTTGAAGAGACTGTGTGCTCTTGTCACTTACAGGAAGCTGTGTTCATGTGTTGATACACTTTCCCCTCCAGGCTCTTCACCATCTTTGCAACCCTCCTTGGGACACTCTCTAATAACTTAATATCTTTTGTAAATTGTGATGCCCAAAACTGAACATCACCTTTTTTGTGTAGTGAAATGTTTGTTTTCCTCCAAAATACAGTGGGTTTTAACACTAAATCTGTAAACTATGCTATTACAAATGTAAATAATTTTGGTTACCAATGAGCGAGACTTATGTCAAGTTTTGGAAAAACATTATGCCTTTTGCACAAAAAACTGTTGCACAAAAAACCTGGAAAAACAGTTTTTAAAAAGCATCATTGGAAAAGGGAAAATATCACTACCTGCATTTCTTTTGGTTTTCACTGTGAGCTGTTGAAGCTTATTCCCAGTGAGGGTTGGGTGCTCTGTTAAACTGAGGCATCCCCATTTTATGGGCTTTTCAATAAACATCAGGCTTGACTGTTGTGAAATGTAATCTGTTTCAACAGAATTCAACTGCTGTTCATTAAACTCTTGAAATTCTAAGCATGTTTTGTGAGAATGACTATTCTGTTGATATTATGAAATACTATTTTGTAAGCAGAAGTTTGAGCAGCACCCCTTATCATACCACTAACCAATTGTTCAGCTCTTTGATTATAAAATATTTGTTGCAGGAGATAATTACTCATAAAAAGATTTGTGTAAATGTTGAATAAAAGAAGAAGAACCCAGGTCATTGCCTCTGCAGACATTGTGTCTCTGAGAAATTACTGTATTTTAAAGAAAATTATCTTCTTTCTTAACCTAGGTATAAATTTAAAAAAACTAGATTTAATATTTTGTGTTTCTTCTATGGATGCAAGATAGTATTTATATACTTAGTAAATTACAGAAAGCTGTAGTATATATTTTATAAGATTTGAAGGTGTAGTTGATATACTTTATTTAAACTAGTAAAATAATCATCATTCATTGATTTTTCTCTTTAAGCTACAAGATACATTTTCACAATACAGGAGGAAATCTGAAAAGATGCAATGATAAAATATTAATGAATTTTATGCATTCGATCTGTCAAAATTAAAAGTGTAGATTGCTCCGTTTCTAATAACTTGTTTTTCACTGTATCTCCTTTGTCATGGACAGAGCTGTCTGCAAAAGAGAAAGCAGAGTAAAATAGATAGTCTTGTCTGACAAAAGCTCAAGCAAAAAACGTTAATTTTAGTACAAGTGGTAGAAAGTGATGTTATTATCATTCACATATGAAAATGAGTCCTTACGTTATTCTGTCAAAGACTGGTAATTTTAAATTCCATCCATTAATAAATGAGAAGGCTGCAGCACATGCTAATGCAGCCGTTTGTAGGTTCATCCCATCAATCTGCTTTGCTTTTTCTAGACAACTTAGAATCAGAGAGAGATGTGGGTTGGAAGGCACCTTAAAGACCATCTAGTTCCAAGCCCCTGCCTTAGGCAGGATCACCTTCCACTAGATCAGGTTGCTCAGAACCCCATCCAACCTGGGCTTGAATACTGCCAGGGATGGGGCATCCACAGCTTCTCTGAGCAACCTGTTCCAATACCTCATCCACCCTCACAGGAAAGAACTTCTTCCCTAATATCTGATCTAAATCTACCCTCTCTCAGTTTGAAGCCATTCCCCCTTGTTGTGTCACTACATGCCCTTGTAAATAGCCTCTTTCCATCTTTCTTGTAGGGCTCCCGTCAGGTACTGGAAGGTTGCAGTTAGGTCACCCCAAAGCCTTCTCTTTTCCAGGCTGAAAAATCCCAACTCTGTCAGCCTTTCCTCATAGGAGAAGTGCTCCAGCCCTCTAATCACCCTGGTGTCCCTCCTCTGGACTGGCTCCAACAGGCCTGTGTCCTCCCTGTGCTGGGACCCCAGAGCTGGGTGCAGCACTGCAGGTGGGGTCTCAGCAGAGCAGAGCAGAGGGGCAGAATCCCCTCCCTGGCCCTGCTGCCCACGCTGCCTTGGATGGAGCCCAGGGCACTGTTGGCTTTCTGGGCTGTGAGTGCCCACGGCTGGGTCATGTCCAGCCTCTCACCCACCAGCACCCCCAAGGCCTTTTCAGCAGGGCTGCTTTTGATCTGCTCATCCCCAGCCTGTGTTGATACTGGGGGATGCCCCACACAGGTGCAGCGCCTTGTATCTGGGCCTTGTTAAACCTCAAGAGATTCCAATGGGCCCAGTTCTCAAGCCCCCCGAGGTCCCTCTGATGTGCGGAAAGAGACTTCACAACTCGAGAGTTGTAAAGTAGGTATGTTTTATCAGCTGCAGTGCATGGGGAGTAGCTCCTCCAAAGACATGCACACCCCGTGGATCTACAGTTCGACATGTATTCAGTTACATGTTGCATATGCATTGGGTTACACAATACGCCTATTACATATTCATAACCTATTCCCGCTTCGTATTATAATTAGCTCAAAAGTAATTTCCATGTGTCTGTGCCTGCGCAGTGTCTCCTGGTGGTCATGGCCAGGGGTCTTCATGATAAAATATTTGAGTCTTCCTCAGGCTGAACTTTTCACTTTGCCTCCTTGCGCATACTCTCTTGAGTTCCTGGCCTGAGTCCCAACCCCAGAGCTGGTTCAAGCTGGTCTCGGTCTGAAGGCAGGATCTTTGGTCACGGTTTCTTCCCCTTATCAATGGCCCTGCATCCTCCCCTACATCCTTCCTCTCTGCTTGGCAAGCGTAATAAATATTGAGCAAACAGCATACATTGTTTAGCAAGCAGCTGCAAAATTTAGCAATACCTGCGATCAGCAATTAACCCTTAGGACCCCAAGCCCCCTGTATCACCTCTGGATGGCATCCTGTCCTTCAGGTATGGCAACAGCACCACTCAGCTTCGTGTCATCAGCAAGTTTGCTGAGGGTGCACTTGATCCCTTTATGTATATCATTAACGAAGATACTAATTAACACTGGTCCCAGTATGGATCCCTGGGGGACACCACTTGTCACTGACATTCATTGGGACTCTGAGTCATTGATCACCACCCTCTGGATGTGACCATCCAACCAATTTCTTATCCATCTCAAAATCTACCCATCGAATCTATCTCTCTCCAGTTAAGAGAGAAGGATGTTGTGAGGAACCATGTCAAAGGCTTTACAGAAATCCAGATAGATGGCCAGTAAGTCCAGATCTGTAGCCCTTCCCTTGTCCACTGCTGTAGTCACTCCATCATAAAAGGCCACTTGATTGGTCAGGCAGGACTTGCCCCTGTTTATACTGTCTTGCTCTTCTGATCACCACTGTATTGACAGAAATACTCTGTCTACTAATAATAAACAATCTACTCACAATCCTTTATTGTTTTATTTATAATTCTGATTTCATAGTTAGAAGTGCATACACAGAAATAAATTACTTAGCGTAATAAGGCAGCTTTGTAACTAAAAAGTAGGTGTGGTTGTGGCTCTTTTTTAACCTCTAGATGGTTTGCTGGCAACTGGGTTGGTGTTGCAGTTTGCAAAATATTTTATCTCCTGTTTTGAGATTTTAATTGGTCAAAATCAATGGTAACATGCTGTAACTATTTCTCAAATATCATTTGCAGATATGTATTAAAAAATAAGCCCATTTTTAAATAGAAACACATTTCCATTCCACAAGCGAGCACCATCCCTAATTAGCAGTCTTTTTGGCATTTCTTTGGGGGAAGGCCGAAATGTAGCTGCATATTGACCTATCTTTCTCTCTTTAAAGGAGATGCCATATTACCGAATTTGAAATTATAACATAGTTTCATATTGTGTTCCTTTGCAAATATATAAAAAAAATAGCTAAGATTTCAGACCCTTCTAAGTTTCAAGGCTGTCATCTCAAATTTAGTTTGTGAAGGAAAAGAGTCATATGAATAATTCTTGACTAAAGCCTTCTTTTTCTGTTGTGTGTGCAGTAGTTTTACTCTTGGGAATTTACAGTCAAATAAAGCAATCAGTGCAGGATACAAGTGCACTCAGCAATTCTGTAAACAGACAAAACTGCGTTTTAAAACTGAAGTCAACAGAAAGGCATTCAGACTTGGGGTTTTGTTTGTTTTGTTGTTTGATTCTTTCCTTAGTAGAGTTCTTTTTGGCATGGTCTTTATCTCTAAATGTTCAGCAAGGTACATAATTGAAGAAAAAAGAAACCAAACCTGGAGTCAAAGTAGAAGAGTTGTTAAGAGTGATGGGAAGCTTAGATCCCTATTTAAGGCGTGTAAGTGATGCTTAAAGGCAGGAAGGATAAATACCCTTCTGTTCTATAATGTTTCCCAGTGTGTTCAGTTGAGTGCTATAAATAGCAACTAAATTAAAATGTGTGCCCCTGCATGGAGGAGAATGTGCAAAAGCATATTGATATATTTGTATTGGTAATTCCACATAGTCACTCTGAACTAAGAGAGTTATGATCCCGTGAGAAACCTGTTCTCTACGTCTGAACTTGAGTTTCAAAATTCCGGTCAGGTTTGTACTGTTGCACAGTGTTGTATATGCTTTTCCTTGTACATACAGTGTGTTTTCCTACAGGTTCTCTATGATTAACATTTTCAGTATTATTTCTAATATTTCATTATCCCATGTGATAAATTAAGCAAGTGAAATTACTTATATATCAGGCAAAATGCAGTAAATAATTTAGAACTAAACCAAATATTGTTCATTCTTTGGATATATAGATTACAAAGCTATGAAAAAGATTTATTCTGTCATGTGTATTCATGTATTATGTTATCTCACTGAGAAAGTACAACGTAATGATTTGAATATATCAACAGAAGAATCCATCAAATAAAAAAAAAGTAAGATATTACTAGAATAATAAAACTGAAACCAATATGTGTATCCAAACATACCATGGAAATGCAAAATTCCTAATGACCTTACTAAAGGTCAAAGAGAGTTGTTATTTCTTCTACACTTCTGAGGCCACATCTGAAACACTTGTCCAGTTTTTGGCTGTGAAGTTGAAAAACATTACCCAGATTGTCCAGACAGGTTTGTGGAGATACATGGTTTGTAGGGGTATCTTTGGAGATACACAGAACTAGAGTAGACAATGCTCTGCGCAACCTAAATTGGTATTGAATTTGGCACTACTCTGAATTGCAATTGGATTGGATGCCAAAATGTTAAATTTTATGAATAAATTTTTTCTATAATGGAAGTAATTTAAAAACTAAAGCCATTATAGCTGAAAAAAAAGAAAACAAAAATTAATTTAAAAATATAACAAAAAAATAGTGTGCTGTTTAACAAAAGTGCAAGTTTTTTTCCTTAAATTGCTCCCTAGTGTATGTTTTTCTGGGTTGCTTCCTGAGGACAGGTGTGAATGAGGCTTTATGCCATGCTAATGCTCTTCAGCATTCTCTTAGCCCTCAAGTGTGACAGAATAGCTGAAAGAGACCTACAGCTTTTATGATTAACTGTTCTTTTGGGATTGGCCCCAACAAAAAAAAATCGCTTTCAGATTTAATAAAAGGTTTTATGAGCTTCAGAGAGCTAATATGCTGCACTTGAGGTACCTTTATGCTAACTGCCTTGGCTTTACAATGTAGGAGCAAACAACAATCCATACCAGCTTACTGCACCAATTAAAAAAACACTTATATTCTGTGTCTATACATAAAGTTATCCTTTGCTGAACAAACTATTTGATAGTCTGAGCTTTAATCCCATGTTGGAGTGTTCTGTTTAATGGAGTGTAAGCAGCTTTAGCATGAGCCAGTGTGGTGTGCCAGGATGCCATGTCACAGACATGGCCACGACATTGCGTAATTCCTTTGTTTAAATGGGGTCGCATCAACCACTGTTGCCATTCTGTGATCTCTTTTTTTCATGTTGAAAAAACCAGATTTCCTTCTTTGCCTTTTAATAGTGGTATCTTTTGGGTATTCTGGGATATGGACCCCACAGAGTTAAACCATTTCTGATTAGATTGCTTTAGTATGTTTGATTAACATTCCATACTTATCTGAGAGTTAGGTTAAGCCTTAATAGTTACTAATATAGTAGAGTTCTGTGACACAGGCATGGGTGAGAGATTTTCTTTCTATTCTGACAGCCTTAAAAGAGGATGTTAACAAAAAATAAGTGACTAGTAAACAAGAGGAAAAAAAAATGGAGAGAGACTGGTGACTGCTGTTTAAGGGGTCATTGTTTCAGAAGAGAAACAAGGACTGTTAGGGAGATGCTTAATGGAAAAATCGTGTCTCATGGCATGTTACCAGGGAAAACAAACCATAGCAAAGTAAGCAGTTCTCTGTTGGCTCTCTTTATTGTAACATAGCCTTCAAGTCGGTACTGTAAAAAAACTACTGCACTGCATCCTGTCATTACTAGTGGCTAATACATTGAGTGTTCTTTACCCCTGCTTAGACACACCAGCACCATCTCAATACAGATTTCAGCATCCCAGCAACAGGGCAGGGCAGGGCAGGGCAGGGCAGGGCAGGGCAGGGCAGGGCAGGGAANGGGGATGGGAAGGGAAGGGAAGGGAAGGGAAGGGAAGGGAAGGGAAAAATTTTCAACCAAACATAAACTCCATATTAAATTACTGTGTTATATACCATTTGAAAATGAGCAAACACCATATGAGCAAACACCGTATCATATACATGAAATAGTGCAGTATTCATATGTTCATTTAATAAAGGATAACTACGTCAAGAATCATGGCTCAAGGATTTCACATACAAAAAACTTACCACAAGAGAGCGAATTGTTGTATACCAGTCATTCCTCAGAACCTAGGCATTACCCCCTCTGGGCTCAATGCCTGGAAAAATCCCTCTATTTCATTTCTTTGACCTGTAATACTGTCACTCCTGCTGGCGTTTACCACTGAATGCCTGCACTTAAGAGCACACCTGTAGAACAGCTGCTGCATTGTGAGGAAAACAGGACTGTAGCATAACTGCTTGTTTGACCTTTGCTCAGTCTAAACTCCAGTTAACTGAGTACTTACTCCCCTAGCACTGCTACTCACCATCATTTGCTCTCAGACTTAGCCAAAGTTCTGCACTTTTTTGCCCAGTAATGTGGAAACCTTCTAAAACTAGTAGAAAAACAGAATTACACTGCATGGTTCCTGGCTATGCATATTCATATAACACTGAATACAATTTTCCATCTTGGCACAACAATGAAATCACTTCTGTAGTGATTTATATGATTTTCTTTTTCAGTATAAGTTCTCTTTGGGGACCACAGCAATAGAAAAATGCGGTAGAAGAATATACATTTGGAATGAATTAAAACTGGTGAAGGAAGAGTACTTGATTCATTTTAGAGCAGTTCTGTGATTCTAAAGCTGTATAAATGATAATGTGAAAATCTGGCAGCCTCCTTATTCCTTCCACTGTTCAGTGAGGTGCTCGGTTTGCATTGGGATTATAGATGATAAGGAAGACTTCTCTCTGAAAATGGAATAGATGTTTCTTGGATGTTAAGAGACATGAAAAAATATTATTCGAACCACCCAAGACCACACTTAGAGACTTGTTTTTCTAAGGGGAAAAGAAAAGATAAGAAAATGTTTTTATTATAGCAAACAGAACCGCACATTAATGGAAGTTTTGAAATATCCTGCTAGGAATTGCTTTCCAAGCATTTTGGGTATCGCTGATAAGTTTTGATATTACATTTATAATCGTAATTTGTTAAATTAATCTATCACAGACAGTTACATTTCTAGTGTAATTGTAATAAGAAAGATTCAGGAAATACTGAAATAATGAAGTTTTGAAATAAAGAGTTGCAAAGAAGAGTGGATGACAGATTTTTTTTTTTTAATTTTGTAGTAAAAATACTTTGCGGGTTAGGATATTTGGACTTGTAGACCACATTGTTGGTATAATAGTTATATAAGAGTTGGTGATGGAAGAAAGCCCTTGAGACTGAAATGCTGCATGGCCATCCAAGATGAATAACAAGTCGAACAACTTTTCATCACTTTGACAAATGCAGTCAATATATATTTCTGTCAGAGTTGGGATGGGGGGAGGGGTGCTATCTTTTACAGGATTTCTCCCTTTCAAGCAACTTCACTTCAGTCTTTCTACAGCTTAGCTTAAACTTCCTTCCCATCAACACTTGATCTCTTCCAGCCTTTTGGCAGCGGCAGTGGGACTACCAGTGACAAATGATCTGTCAATAGAGCGGTGTTGTCTTTTGAGACTGTAGCATTTCCCTAATAGGCTGTCATCTGGTGTTACAGGACTAAAATAAGCATAAGGATATTTTTTACAATTGTGTTGTAAAATACATTTGATTGCATCTAAAATTATTTATTAAATGGATGTAAATGAGCTACATATTCAGCTTTATATAGAGAATTACAAGCCATTAAAATTTTGCTTTTGTGATCTAATGAAATTTTTGTTATTGTGTACATCCTATTGCTACGTAATTATATGACTTCAGAATTAATGTCACCCATACTGGTATTTTATTGGGTGGAATATAAACATCTGTGTTCCTGACTGTGTTTCTCTTTAGCAGTTACATTAAAAGTTTATTTGATGACAGCAATAGAATGATTGTATTAATTACAAGTTGAAATGTTGTCTACTTTTATTACCGAAAACAATTTACAAAACCTCTCCTAACCAGAATACAGAGTTACTGCTGTATGATAAAAGAAATTGTTATATAAAGTCATTAAAAGAATCATGCAGGCAAGAGTCATTAACCATGTACATTTACCTAATGGAAATGGAAAGCAAAAATCTCTGAACTGATTCATAATCATTTGGGTTGAGGGCTTATAATCAGGGATCTGGCAGATTAAAAAAAAAACTGATTAAAGGCTTGAACTTGTGGAAACATTATGGAGATGTGTGTGACACACTGCCAAAATAAAATAAACTCACTGAGTGATATGTACATGCATTTTAGATGATTTTATCACTTCCAAAATGGTTCTATGGAATTATTCATCAGTCAGCAGTCCAAACAATACACTAAAGTACTTTTTAAACAAGATATGGTGCTTGGCAGGTGCATTGTGTGATGAGAGTGTAACTTCCAAGATTTTTTATTCAGTGACTACAGCAATTTTGTAATTTCCTGGAAGCTGGTATTTTGAAAGGAGTGGGGCTTGTCTTTCTCTGTTTAGTGATAGCATGTGGCATCTTATTCTCTGATTAGTTTCTAGCGTAGTATTTGTAGAATCATAGAATGGTTTGGGTTGGAAGGTGTACCTTAAATATCATCTGGTTTCAACTCCCCTGCCATGGGCAGGGATACCTTCCACTAGACCAGGTTGCTCAGAGCCCCCTCCAGCGTGGCCTTGAAGACAATCTTTCTGTGAAGAGCTTACTTACAGTGTGTTATACTGTATACAGTCATCTGTATGACAGTTACACTGTTATACAGTGACTTCAAGTTCATCCTACAGTGCTATAGTCCAGGACTGTGGCTGTATCGTATAATGACATTTTACCAAAGAGATACACTATACACTGTAAAAGTTTCAGAAGAGGATTTTGAGCGTGGACCGTTGCATAACCACCCAGGTATCTAAATAACTTGTCTGAGGACAGCAAGTTCTTTAGTCTGAGATTGTTAATGTTTTGAGGATCAAACTCAGACTGCATTTCTTAGGATGCATGGTTTATAAAGATTGGGAGGCGCCATGTGTGTCTCTTTTCTCGTGTTGGCACGTAAGGTGTTGCACTGGTGGGAAATTCCAAGCTTGCTGCTCCTAACAGGCTTCATAGCTGCCTGTAAGAAAGAGTGGAAGAAGGTTGAGGCCTGTGCTCTGTAAGGATAGTTGAAGACAGTTATTCCCCCCACCTTTATTAGACTCATTTATTACCAAGTATGACAGGGGCCAGTTTTTATCTTTTACTAAATTCTGTGAATTCACGTCTCAAACTAATACACTAAAAATGGCAGCATCAATGTAGTAGTAGGAGATATTTAAAAAAACCTGTTGGCAAGTACTTACAAAAACTGTAACTGCAGATTGAAAATCAAGTGTTTCTTCAATGTAATATGCCATTTATACAAAAGAATGATCTTAAAGCTTACCTAAAGGAATGCAGTTGTTTTCCTGAACTTATTAAAGCAAAGACAGTAATGGCAGCCATTTTGATGGAAAACATAAACTCCCCTGTAAGTAAAGGTGAAATAGGGTTTCAACAATGATAAAATTGTTGAAATGCTAATTTTCACTGTACAGTGATGAATTTTCACTGTACAAAGTGAGCTGCACTGAAAAAAGAATGAAACATGAGTTTATTTAGAATGGGCGAGTCATGTTACACATAAACTGCTGCTTTTCTTTATATTTTAAAAAGATGTTCATTTCCTTTTTACCAGTTTGAAATAATTGAAATTGATATTAAGCTTTGAGGTTACAGTATGTTTACACAAACATTCTTCATTAATCATAATAATTGACGTATCCACATTAACTCAAAACGTTGAAAAATAAAGTAATAATTTCAGCATTTCTTGTTTCCTTTTTTTTTATTTTTTATTAATATTGTCTCTCCTAGAATTGGGTAGAAAAAGCAGAGCAACAGAAACTGTTGTCAGACACCCTTGACCTTTCCGAGCTGTTTCATCCAGACACATTTCTCAATGCCTTACGCCAGGAGACTGCAAGGTGAGGGGAAAATAATGTGCCTATTTGTGCTAATGTGCCATTGTTCCTTATGTCTTGATGGTTATTTCATTTTCAGGACACAGATCCAAAAAGTTATGTCAATTGCTGTCATCAGTCATCTTATTTTTATTTCTTGTCTTGAAGTAAAATAGCTGTTACTTGTTCAAATGCTGATTGTTACCTTTTTTTTTCAGTTAGAGACGTATTTTTCTTCAGAGTGAGACTTAGTACGATATGGTACACATTGAAAATACCTTGGGTTTAGTTTTGTGTTTGACATCCTGTTGCTACAGGTCTGTAAGATTTACTGTATATGTGTTTCCATTGCAGAGTAATGAGCTGTTCAGTGGACAGCCTGAAATTTACAGCTTCATGGAAAGGGCGAATACAGGAAGGCAAACTCCAAGTTAAGGTATTTTACTAGGATATTTTACTAGGATTTTATGAGGATGTTTTATCAGTACAGTCCAAATCATCTGTCCATAAACTTTCTGGAAAACTGAGCTATAAATACATTAGAGTACCTGAGATAAAAAGGCTGGTTAATGGTGTACAACTACAAAAATGGCAGTGCAAAAATTCCACAGAAGTTAGAAAAGGAAAGCAGTTATCTTTTTTCTCCTTCCTCATCACTGTTCTCATTTAAAAATTAAGCTTATTCTTGCTCCATTCTCTTCAACCACCTCTTGGATGAAAACTGAAGCTGCAATTTCATTAGTTAAAATCTCACTCTTGTCTAGAACGACAAGTAGCTTGTAGCAAGAGGAAATACACATGTTAATCTGTAAGTCTAAGGCCATGTGTTAGCATTTCTTTAATCACTGAAAGGAGACTACTAAGGAAGTAAACCAAAGTAAACTATAAGATGACTGGTTTTTGATATGATAAAGACACAACAATTTTTTAATGACCAGTTAAGCCTACAGCCAGCAGCCATAAAGTCACTACTGATTGCTTAGACAGCAAAGTAGAGATAAATCCTCAAATGGTTTAATTTAGCTTCTTAACGTTCCAGGTAAAACTGCCCCTTTGGTCAGCACAGGTCTCTATGCACCTTTTTTATACTTAATTTTGTAGGGAATTGACAAAATAAGTTTTCTGTGCTATGTCTTCCTACAGGTATGTTGATCCCAAAATAATCCTGCAATAACTGTAATCATCCAATCTGACCTTAATACAGTACAGTCTTTTGAACTTTGTTGAATTAATTCCTGCTGGAACTAGGGACTGTAATTTTGAGAATTTTTCAGTCTCGATATTTAAGTAAGAGTAATAGTTGCCTGCTTCATTTCATGAGAAGCGTGAGAAGATAGGGGTGTAGAACTTTGAGATAAACAAACCAAGGGACTTTTAAGGCTTGGAATAAACCTGGTATATGACAAACATTGGAGCCTGCAAGCCACATGGTCTGAGGCTACAGATTCAGCCAAGACTTCTAAGTCCACAGCAAAAACTGAGTTTCATATCTCAGGCCAGTCATTCTAGTAGGCTGGCTATCAGCTGCAGATTACAGAAGCTTGAAGTTCTTCAAAACCACCTCAACATTTTTGAAAAATGTCTGAAGTCAATGTCAAGTACCTCAATTCCCTGAATAACATTATCTCAGTATATTCATCCATTAAAAAATACCACAATATTTTGCAATTGCTAGACTGAAATAGCTGCTTGTCAAATAAAGAATGAGAGGAAGGAGTTTTGTAACAGTACTCCAGTTTTTATTAAACTTCTAACTGAAGTTTAAAATGTTTTGCTGTGTGAGAATTGATGTGGTAAATTTTTGGCAATACTAGTTAAAGTACACTGTTAGCAGTCTATATCATATGTAGGCAAAAAGGTTAATGTATACAATCTATTGCTTTACAAGAATATGTCATGTTCTAAGAGGGATTGAAAATCAAAAGAGAATTTTGTTTAAGAGGAATTCTCTGCCCCAGGAATAGTACAAGCAGTTAGGTGAGTGGTTATTTTTAGCAAAACATAAGAATCCTGTCAAGTTTCTTAACTGAATTTGAATATTTTCTTTTCCTCTGTAAGAGAAATATTCATTGATTATCTATTAGTAAGTATTCACTAGTATTTTCACTCTTCTTTTAATATTTGATGAACAGAAAGGCTTTGGAACGCTTTGCAGTGCTGAATATTTAGATTTATGCTCGTGGAGAGCTGAGGAGAAACTTTCCCATTAGTAAAGCCAAATACCACATGGACTGTAACTAGGGCATAAAAATGTCATCAATTCAGAAAAATCATTCTCTAAAATGTGTCTTGTTTGATGAGGATTCTCTGGCTTGCACATTAAGCTTGGTTCACCTGAGCAGTATGAATTTTAATACTGGTAAACATTGTATCTGTAGTTTCAAGAATTCAGGCTAACCTTGTCAAATGAGAAGCTATTCCAAGTGGGAACTCAAAAAAAAAATTCAATCAGCAGAATAGATAAGTCCTTAAACACATGCTGTGATGAGATAGCTGGGACCTTGTTTTACCCCACCTAAATCAGAAATTGGAGTTTACCACACTCCTTTACAGGAACCAGACCATGGTATAGGCTATTCTGAGGTTTGTCAGTCTCAAATGACGCTAATTGTGTTATTTCGCTTTATGTAACTAACTCCACTGAGACTTGATTCTGTATTCACAGAGCTGGGGAACTCTGTTTCACGGTCTGGGAGAGTCATGCTTGAGTCCCTGAATCAACAAGTATTTAAAAGCCTAATAGAATGTCTCTGTTGAAGGATTGGCACAAGTAGGAATGCAGATGAATTTAAACCTGATAGTCACACATACTTTGTATAACTTTCTTAGTAACACTGTCAGGTTTTGAAGACATGTTCTTCAAGATTTTTTCTTACCTTTAATTTTAAAAGGTTTTGATGGCTTAGAATTTCTCCTGTGTTAAGGAAAAGGAGATCTCTTTATGATCTGTATGATGAAAATGCTTTCTCGGTTTTCCTGTGATTTTAAAAAATGGCATCAAGTTTCAGCAATAGTAGATATTTGATATTTCTATGCCTAAAAATACAAGTAACTTACCCTGTGATCTGTAAGTTAGAAGCATGCAGTGCTAATACTGTCAGTGAAACTACAAAGTAGGCAGAGGAACAATCAGGGCAAGAACACACCTAAGTCTGTATGAATTATCAAATCAGGTGTTAAATTATCAGTGTTAATTCAGGTGATGGTTTAAATGTATAATGTGGAGTGGATATCTTCTAGTAGGAGGTGATGAATATTTGATTTAGAATCAATCTGTATAAAATGACACCTTCTTTAATATCACTTAGAATCAATCTGTATGAAATTACATGTTCTTTAATATCACTCCGGATTGCTTTAACAAAAGGTACTGAAAATGTATGGCTACTGCACTATAATCACATATTGATATGCAAATACACCTCTTGTGTTTGCTTTGTGCACTGATTGTGCTGTTGTACAAAAGCAGGTAGTCATTCCTTTTGGCATTCCATTTTCTGTATTGTAGAAAAGAGTGAAAGAAAGGAAGAAACATGGCAAGAGACTTACTGGGTAGTAAGTTATGTGACCTTGGGTAGAACTTAATATAAATAGTGAAAAATAAAAAATTACTAAACGTCTCGGTAGCGGGCTCAGTTTGAAATCGGGCGGAAACACCAATTTAGTGTAGTGGGTTTGTGTGCATTTCTTACCTTCTGTGAGATAAGAATTAGGAGAAATGCAAAGCAGGCTCCTAACTTTAAAGAATATAAAGAAGTTTATTAACAGAACTAAAAGGAACAGGAATAATAAGGGTCAGAATAAACCTTCAGAACACTTCTCTTCCCCCATCCTTCTCCCTCCTCCCACTTACAACATAAGGACACAAACTTGGGATTATTGCAGTCAGTTTACCACCTCTATAATAGTCTTTCATCAGTTTACTTAGGGAGAGGAGTCTCTTTTGCCCATGCTATGGGCTTTTCCACAAGAAACAGTTCTCTTGTGGTTGCAATATCACTGCAAGATAGCCGCCCGGGAAATGGTTCTCTGCTTGCCATGTGAAAGTCCCTTCCCTCGACTTACAGCTTTCCCCACAGCTGTTTTCGAGGCTTCAATTTTAGCTGATGGGGTACTATTTTAAGGGTGAGCTATTCAAGAGCAAAGGTTCTCTTCATCTACCTCTGGGATCATCTTCATCTCTAGGAGCAGAGGTCTTCTTCTTCTTCCCTGGGAGCAAGGATCTTCATCACTCTCTCTCTCTGTTCAGGCTCTCATTGGATCACAGCTACTTCAACATTTACTTATTTCAGCACAGGCACCTTTGCTCGTGGCTACAATTTGAACACTCCACCCCCCCATGCTTGTCACGAAATTACAAGGGGTTCTCTGATGTATCATACTCCATCACCATAGCTTTACAAAAGAATTCCGGCTTTCAGGTTTAAAGCATCTCCTCTATCTCCTCTCTCTGGGCTTCAGCTCTTTCTTCCTCACTGACTTTGGTGTCACTATCATGGTGTCTATTCACGTGCCTTTGCCTTTCCCTTTCCTCTGACCTGGGAGAGGATTGATGTCTGCAGGCTTCATCTCTTCTGGGGAACTTACAGCGCTGAAGGAGTTACTCTCACCCGGGCCTGCAGCTGGACCTTCTCTGGTTGCTCACAGGATCTTTGCCGGGCAGGGCCGGTCTCGGTGCGGTCTCGGTGTGAAGTTTCAGCCCATCGGCCCCACCGGAGAAGGGGGCGGGGGAGCCATCCCGGCCCGCTCTGGGCCCAGCAGCCAGGCCCGGCCAGGCCCAGCCCGGCCCCGGGCAGCCCCGTTACCTGTCCGAAAGCCGGGAGCAAGAGAGAATTCCCGCGCCTCCACGCGGTTTAAATGTGTCAATTTCGAGAAGCGTCATTGGTCTAAACGACTGTCCATCAACTCACGTTCAAACCACCACAGTCTCAAATTCACAATATGAGTATTGATATCAAAACTATACTCTTAGCAACTGACAAATATATTATTATTAGGTATCCTGAGAGGTCTTTTTTTACAGTATACCTCCACCCTGAAATATCAGTTAATTAATGATGGAGGCCTGTAGAGGTAATGAAGTGAAAAGATGACTTCCTGAAGTCTGCTGCAGTTTGCATTGTTTCGTGGGAAATTATGGCAATAATTAGTAAGGGAAAATCTGTTGCAGAGAATTTGAAATTTGGAAACAGACATGCTTCGGACTATGGTATCAGCACACTTTCTACAAAGGTATTTTAAAGAAATACAGTCTGGAATGTGTAAAAATAACTTTTTTGAATGTAAACTAGTTCCAGTAGCTGTGAACTGCTGAATTCTTTGTAAGAATTAAAAATTATGATTAACTCCTGCCATTACTCTCTGCTAAGTTTCAAAGATACTATGATTATATTACAGATGCTGTGAAATTCATGTTTCTCATAGTACTTGTAATTTCTCTATACTGTTAGTTATAGAAATGAAAAAATGGCTATGGGAGTACTCAGCCAAATCGTGTCTGAAAGTACATTGTTCTGGTATTGTTGGGTTTTTTCTTAATGTCTTTTAATATTGAATCAAAGCAAAATTTGGTCTTAATCTTCAGAGGAGTTTCTACCATTGGTTGAAGTTTTCCAGGAGATGAAATGGTATTATTTTACATAACTATAATGTCAGAGGGACTGCCAATATCAAAAGAAGAAACGTGCAGTAAAAAGTTTTTTCAATAGGCAACCCACTTCTATAGAAGTTTCTGTCAGACATGCTCAGGATGGCCAGACCTTTGAACACCCTAGCAATAAACTTTAAAGCCTCTTCATCAGACCAATCTTCCTGCAATAACTTTGCCAAGCTTATTTATTAAACTAAACTCCCTAGAAATATTCCCTGCAGAACACAAGAAGGACAGAAAGAATAACGTAAGAGATGAATCTTTCTAGTATTTGTGTGATAGGGGTAAGGAGGAGCTTTGAAAGCTTTCAATCAGAATCGGAGTGAGATAAAGTGTAATCTAGGACTTGTCCATGATAAAGTGAGGTCTAAAGTATGAGGCCTTAACAACAGAGAGCAGTAGGAAGGAGTCTGTGTTAAAGATTCAGTATATTCATTAGTAAGACTTTCTTCCTTTTGTGCCATTTAAGATACTTTTATGCATAACTGTTGTTTCAAGACAGAAGTGGCACTGGAATGTATATAGGCTATCACTAAAGATTATTGACATGCTGGCTTTTTCTGCATAAAGCCAGCTTTTTCCAAAATCTCTCTGCATAGAGAGTTTTTGAGTTTGAAAAGAAGCGGTGCAAATATCAAATGTTAACACTGTACCTTAAAAGCAACATACCTGAAGAGATCACAACCTTGGCAGCAGAAGTGAGAATAGTGTCACACTTTCATAATGAAGAACAGACCTTAAGCTTTTGACAAGAGGTTGAAGGACAAAGAGAGTTTTTGCAGTTTCAGATAAAAATTTGAAATATATCATTCATTTTGCTGAGGACTTGTTATAATAATTTGTGAAACTTAGACAAAAAGTCTACTCTGAACTTTCCATTTGGGGTTGTTTTGGTTCAGGTTATCCACAATTTTGGTGGTTTCACTGTAAGTCCTAGTCTGTATGAAGCACAGATTGCTCCAAAGAACGTTGTCACTTCTCTGGTCACTGTCTGGCCAAGGAGAAACACAGCTTTGTTCTATATCTTTTTTAAATGCCATGTTTTATAACAATTTTTTTTCATATTAAAATATGTACATCTGCATCTTGAACATTGTGAGGAAGAGTCCCCAGCTCAGTGTTAAAAGAGAAATATGAATTTAAAGAAGCAAATTCTTGAAGGGTGTAATGCCTGTCTACAATCAAAAGAATAATTAGATATTAAAAATGCTAAATGTAATCTTAGCTAGTTTACAGTTAATGTATTATTAAAAAAAACCCCCTAACACTTGGGAGGAAAGCATTGCTTTTCAAGCATGACAGTGACCCCCATTGTGTTACTGTTTAATTCCATCTTTTCATGTCAAATAAATAATTTTGGAATACTAAAATTACCTAAGCAAATTATATCCATTATATCTTCTATGATACTGATCTTCATTGTAAATCATACTTTAACCCCTTTTTGCAATCTGGTAGATGTTTTAAAATTTTTTGCAAGGGAAAATATATTAGAAAATTATATTTTGCTCCATTTTGGTTATCTGGTCACTCATCCAGTTTCCAGCAGCATTGTATTTCCTGATTCCAGCACTGCTTTATGAACCTTGCATTTGGTGAAAGCCAGCCTCAGTATGATAAACTTAATTCAGGGCTTTAGTATGATGGTATAACAGACAGATGATTTTCAGATTGTAGCTTCTGTTAGGGATCAGCTGCAGCTGGAGAGCTAGCCTTTTGAAAAGCTGCATGAAAGTTATTATTGAGTTAAGTTTTATTACTGTTAAAACTGAAGTTCTTACTTCAGCAGGCCAAAATTACTAATATTAGTAGTAGTAGTATAACTAGTATTATTTGTACTGGGGAAAATGGTCAAAAAATAATGACTTTTTTTTTAAGAAATCCACAATAGATGTCACTGAAACTAATTCATGGAAGACTTCAGAGAAGAGAAAAAAGGGAACGTGTAATTCAGAGGCTGAGATTACTTAATTAAAGAAAACACTTTAAACATATTGCATATAAAGCATTGCATACTTACTTAAAGAAGCATCTGTGATCCTTATTTAATTTTTTGCCAAACAACAGTTTATCTAAGAAATCTTGGGTTTGTTAAATAAAATTTTTTCTCATATTATTTCAGTATATTTTGTTGGCCTCTGCTTAAGCTGTGTATCTGCACATTCCATTCTTTGAAATCTGTGCTCAGACTTCCAAGCAGGAAGTCATGCTTATTGTAGTGATTGTTCTTCTCTTCTTCTAGACATTGTAATGATTGTGAACTTGGCTGTTGCTATCATAATTCCATTAATCTAATGCCAGGCAACTGCAGTTTCATAACTGATGACATTTACAGGTATTTTTCTCCGGCATTTCAAAGAATGTGTATCCAAATCAGAGGAAGTTCACACCGAAGTGTGGTCCAGATCTTGCTTTTAAATCACGTTTCCTATTCTCACAAAGAACATAACAATAATTAATTTCCTGTTATTTAAAAATTTGGTCACAGTAAAAAGGTTCATCATTTATTAAAGCGCAGTGTAATCATTATTGACATTTTAAGTCTATTATTTATGTTTGAATATTTTATATTTCCATGACAGATCAGTGGCTTACAACTGGAAGGCTGTCGTTTCGATGGAAATCGACTTTCAGAAAATCTGCATGATTCTCCCAGTGTGTCATCTGTTCTCCCTTGTTATATAGCCTGGATTCCACAGGTACTAAATTATTAAAAGCCCCAAACTTTCAAGACCCATAATTTGATTTTTTCTGTGTAGTAGCTTTTCAGTATGATGTTGTTGGGATAAAAATCCCAGTCTTTACTAGAAAAACCAGTCACTTTATTTAAAACAGAAACTTACTATAATCTTGTTAATATTTTTTAGCTTATATTGCTTAGATGAAGGCAAAGGCTTTATTTCAGTCATACCTTTTTTTGTCTTTTAAAATATTGGCATATTTTCAAACCTGTATTTAGTGAATGTATACATGTGTTTGGGAGTTCATTCTTAGAATATATTTTCTTTGCATTTTAAATATTAAAGTAAAATGCAGCAGCAATAAAAAAGTAGAGAATATGATGTGAGCTGTAAGCAAAGAAAGCCTTTCCCCTACTTAAACTAATTTTAAAAAATGCCAGTGCTTGCAGATTTTAAGATGAAAGCAAAGTAATCCAAACAGTAAAAACCATTACTGCTTCTGCCCTCCAATTATCATAGCAATCGCTGATAAATAACGCAAAAAGTCACATAGAATGTATTCAGGGATGTGTCTTTTAACTAAAAAATTGCTTATTTTAGAATTCATCCTGCTTGCATTTAAGAAGCCCATCCCATCAGAAGGTAGCTGGGGTAAATCTGTCTAGGTGTGGCTCCAGAGACAGCCTAGACCACTAACTCTGGGAGAGACAGGTGCAGAGAACCCCATGTACACCTATGCACATGGACATAAAAAAAGACACCAAAAATCAAGTGGAAATACAGAAAGTGAGGAATAGGAGTGGATGCAGTTTTCTCCCTGCATCTTTATCAAAATAAATAAAATTAGCAGTATATATATATACGAAGAAAAATAATGTCAACTTTGATGCTGTCATGTAGAAATTAACTCGTCAGGCAGATAAATTTATTAACTGTACAAGATTATTATCTGGCAGGCCACATAACTCAGCAGAGTTATCTCTTAAGAAAGCTGTTAGAAGACTGTTAAAGAAAAAAGTTCACTGGACCAAAAAAAATTGAAATTTCAGTTGGAATTGAGTTTATTAATTATGATAAATTATGGCAATAATGACCTTTGTTGTATATTGTGATAGATATTGTGTAAGGAGCTCCCTTGCCAACACACTGCTGTATCCCAACTTTTTTTCTCTCATAGTTATTTTCAGCAGTGGAAAAATAGCATTATATTATAGTACAGCATTAGAAGTGTAAAGGTCAACAGATTTAGACCTTGAACACAGAAGTAAATGCTAGCCACCATCTGCACCATTGCTCCCAGCTTGGCTAGGAAAGAAAATACTGAAAATTTTTAAAAAAAGAACAAAAAACAAAAACATCACAAAACCTCTTACAAAGTTGACCAGTGAAAGATTTTTCAGTTCTTCAGTATTTACAGGGTTTGGTTTTTTCAGATAAATAAACAGATTTCTAATTTACTTGAGAGATGGTGCATGGAATAAATACAGAACTGCCAGACATTCTAATATATTGGCTCAGTGGTGGATGGTGGAGGATGACAATATATGTGGTTTTCCATGGTAACACCAAAAAGAAACACATTGAAAATGAGAATTGCAAGTAGTCGTCCCATTGTTCTGAAAAACATTCATCTTGTGTTAGAAATAAAACAGATTTTTTAGTGTTTTTCTGAATAAGACTGTATTTTTTAAACTCCAAAGGTAGGATCCAGAAGTTACATGTGACATAAGCAGAGAACTTTATCTATAAAAGTCTTTATCTTTTATATCTAAAAAATTAGATACTTCAATAATTCATGAATTAAACTTTTTCAAATGTACTTATATTTGAAATGACTAGCAACTCACATCTTTGTGTTGGAAAAAATATAATTCTCATAAAACACAGGTCATAACTAGTCAACTGCCCAGATTTTAAATACAAAGTGTCTCTAAGGAGAGTTTTTCTGAATTGGTCTACCCTTGATGCTGTGAGCATCACTATAAAAATTGACTATAATCAAATACTGTGCTCAGAAACCAAAGCAGAATTGGATATCATGCATTTCCCTTAATTTCATTATCTCTCCTTAGGAGAAGAGTGCATAAAATTGAACATACTGTCTTAGGATTCTTAGGTTTTGAATTTGTTTTCTTTTCTCCATAAATACATCTTTTGAAATCTAGCAAGCAAAAATCTATTTATAATGTAGTGCTTTGAAGTAATTTTCAACCAAACTTAAAGTAGCCTACAGGACTTCCCCTTAAAATGCTGCAGTGCTCAAAACAGAATATTTTGAGCTAGTAACATGATGCTTATTCTCATTAAACTGTGAAGGTCCTTGCCAGTTTTAATCCACTGATAGATCCCATGCTGTGAAGGGCATCACTAAAGGGGATGCAACTGTGTGTGATGCAGTCTGACAAAGAGAATTTTTGGACTGTACTTAAGCCAAGGACATAGGGATTTGTAATTCAAAAAGACTTCCACAGAATGGCTTCAACCCTCCAATAATGTAATTCCTTAAAACATCAGTGGGATTGAGAAAGGCACAAGAATATTTTGTCCCTAAAGAGTGTAAAAAGAGGTCTTTGAAGGCAAACTGGCCAGCTTCTGGCTCCCAGCTTTGGCAAAACTGAAATTCTCTGATTAACATTTTACTCTCAGCCTGGCAAGCATTTTGTCTTCTTCAGTAAAGTTAACCAGGGGATAAACAGGGTAAGTACAATCCTTCTGAGAACAGCTGAGTTCCTGATTATTAAGTTACTCAATACAAATATTGCTGCACATAGATCTTCTGCAAGGATTTAAATGCTGATGTCCAAAAGACAGGGGAAGTTGATTTTCAAAAGGGACAACAAAATTCTTCAGTAATGGTTTTGCACTTGACGTGCAAGGCAGAGTGCTTGAAACAGTTATTGTTTGCATGTTTCCTTTTTCCTGTTTTTAGTTGTTTTCTAATATTGGAGCATCACTAACTCACATTTGGTGTGATTTGAGTTAAAATGACACTCATTTTTATTTTAAATTCTTTTCTGACAAGTGTGCTGCTTTGTTATTTGGGTCTTGAAAATCTGACATTTTCCTGTTGACAAGAAGGGACATTTTGAGTGTGATGGAAAACATGCTTAATATATATCAGTTGAATCAAACCCTGAATTATTTGCAGTAACTAAATATGTTATGGGTTGAAATTAAATGCTGTAGGAAGTCTAGAGTGAGTCTTTGAGCTCAGTTCTGGGGTCACACATATGGACAATGCCCCATGCAAAGCCCTAAGAGGAAACTGCATCCAAGGCAGTTTATGGTATGGACAGCAGAGAGGAGCAGTTCCATAAAGTAGCCTGGAATGTGTGGGGTAAGATTTTTTGGATTGTAGTTCCTGCAGTATGATGCTTGCAGGTATCTCGGATCACACCAGGGGCTGTGCCCCGGGAGGAGGGCAGGGTTTGCAGCAGGGATGGAGGGGGCAGTAGGGTCTGCCAGGGCACAGCCACCGCGGGACTCCAGCCTGCCAGGATAGCTGCTCCCTACACTTCAGCACAGGGGCTCCTGAGCAGCTTTCTCCCTGCAGGAAACTGTGCAGCACTTCCCTTGCCCTGGTGTGCAGACACTTTTGACGTGTAATTTTTGGGAGGGTTTTAACTGAAGGAAGATTTTGATACGTAGTTCATAGGATCACCCCTGTTATGTACTTCCTGGTGGTTGCGTTAGAGAGCGAGCAATTTTTCTGAAGTCTCTGCTTCCTTGGTAATCCTTCTCCTTAGTGGCCTGAATGCAGACTTTCTTGCCCAAGGCTGCAGTGTCCAAACTGTATCTTAGCTTTTGATACCATACCAGTGGAGATTATTGCTTTCTCATGTTTTGTTGTCTTTTTAGGTGATAACTAAGTGCTTGTTTGTTGACAGGATGCATATGGCCCATATTCTCCAGAGGAATGTATATCTTTACCAGTCTACACTAGTGTGGAGAGAGACCGCGTGGTGACAAATATTGATGTACCTTGTGGAGGAAACCAAGACCAGTGGATTCAATGTGGTGCTGCTTTATTTTTAAAAAATCAGTAATCTGAAGCTGTGCTAACTCATGAAGTTAAGAAACATTTAAACATGTAATTTCTTACTTACCAAAAGAGAACTTTAGATTAATTGCTTTTATATTTTTAGAGCAATGGTTTATTAATTCCTGTTTATTTTTTTTAAGATATATTCAAATAATTCTACTTGATAAAATTCAGTGTATCTTTATGGCATATTGTAAAAATTAACATGGCACCATTCAGCTAACTGCTAAATTGGGGTGTTTCTCTAGATTGTAATATGCTGTATTTCTTCTTGAACTTGTTCAAATCTCTTCTGGTTTGCCCAGAAATACTGAATATAAATTCAAAGTCAGCATTTTTTCTTTGATTGATTATTTTCATTATTCTTTTGGAACTGTTATTCATATGCCTCTGTTATTTAATAAAATAAAACTATAAAACTTGCCTTTTGTAACTGAAATTGTTTTACTTGAAGATAAGAGTCAGGATGTTTCAGCCTCTTTTAATGATGTTTTACTTGTAATTATATTTCTTTGTATAGGTAGTAAATAATAGGACTTTCATGAACTTCATGTGAAGTTACAAATTCATGTGGCGTTACAAAGTTAGACTACTATCATGGTTATTACCTAGAAGTTACTGAAAAAAAAGTTATGAAAATGTACTAAATTCCAATAAAAATGTGCACATAAAGGCCCACCATAGCCAAACAATTCCTTAGGCAAAAAAAAAAGAGATTTGCATCCAGTTGTTAAATGAATAACAGAGGGACATAATAGTGCTTTTGGTCTGTGAGGGAGGAACGCCTGGAATCTTGTTCTTAGTGCAGGATACCTAAGTTTGATTTCATTGTTTCATGATGTATCATATTGGCATGCTGCCATAGCATTGCAGTGCAATTAGAAAAAATCCCAAAATCCAGCAGGAAGCAGCATTACTGATGTCTCAACATAACAATTGTAAGTGTCTAATTTTTAACTGCAATTACACATCTCATTAAGACATTTTTAAAAGCCAAAGGCAAAAAAAGAACTTCCTTGGTTTGCTTGGAAAACAAGATAGATACTTTGGCTCTGATATATCTGATAGATTTTATATTCATTTTGAAGTAGTATTTTAAATTAAGATTATATTTCTCTTTCCTGATATTTTTCATTGATGGTTTGAGGAAGAGAGACGGAAAGCAGAGAAAAGATTGGCCCCATCTCCAGGTCAACTTCCTGAAGAAAGTGTTTTTCTCTCTTCTTCTCTATTGTTCATGCCTTAAGCTTGGTCTTTTGTCTTTATTTGGAAAGTTTTCCATTTTAGTTGTTCTTCCAATGAAAATCTGTCCTAAAATAATTTGATACAATTGCACAAACATTTTTAAAATTGAATCCTGTCTAAAAGCAGCATAGACTTACTTAATACTTTTCAGATAATTGCATCGTCCTCCTTTATATATTTTCCTCTGATTCACTAAAGTAAGAAGGTAAAAAATTTAGAAAAAAAAAGGTCTCTGAAGAAAATTTTGGAAAAAAATAATGAAGTCTCCATCAGAACAAAAAGTACTTGTGTAGATCTATGTGCAAGCTCTGTGAGGATTTAGAGGGTGACTTGTCCAGAGAAAATATTCTGCCATACTAGAGTTTCTTAGAGATGAAAAGTTTTGCAGAGGGCATGCTTTTAATTCCCATAGGCACATGTAAAGAACATGCTGCAGCTTTCCCTTTTGGATCAAACATTTTCATAACCTAGACTGGATTTCAGCTTTCATATCTCTCAGAACTGAGGGATCTACTGGCTCTTAGGAATTCCAGCTTCTCTTTTGTAGGCAGGTAGAGAAATATAGAGATACTCAGCTGTTCAGATAACTACCTGTTAGGGCAAATATGTCTGGAAAATAATACATCTTATTTTAATCTGCCTTGCACAGAAAGTAAAGACCAGAGATGTAGTAGGTGACTTTGATGACCCATCTTGCTTGTAATGGGAAATAAAAATCTACTCTAGTGAGTGGTAGAAACCCTGAAATGAATCATTAGTAGAATACTGTGGGGATTGTCATGTTTTGGTTTTTAAATTTTTTTTCTCTCCTCATTGTAAGCTTCAAAGTTCCTTCCATATTGCCAAGAGAAATACGATTATTATTTAAAGTCTCTCTTTTCAAGTCTCCTCTTGCTATATATTTAGTTTTACTGATCCTAATAAACAGATACTCGTGCTATCACAAAGAACAGTTATAAAAGAGACTCCTCCAGACCTACCACACTGTATTTCTATTTCAGGGTCAAGAACTGAATCAGTTTCTTACTGATGACTTGTATGTATCCTAACCCCTCAGAACTGGCCTATCTCTGGAGGTTTGTTACCTCTTCTATCATCCACTACTGGCATGGATTTAGAACTGTGGAATATTACTCAGCTCACAGCATCAGGAGTTTTGTTCCCAGGACATGCATTCATGCATTTCTGTCAGAGTGCCTTATCTTAACCAGCTTGATTAAATCTCATTTTGTTTGGTTGTCCTCTCAGTTTAGAGCCCTTTCACATTACTAGAACTGTCTGCTTGCTTCTGCTTTTTTTAAGACCTTTCCTGAATGATTTGAAAAAACCCAACCTTCTTAATGTTTAGCTTTAACTGGAGCATTGAGTTATATTTTTATTTGGACAGAGGTCCTGTGGGAGCCCATTGAGACTGATCTTTGTTATAGACCTGAAAGGCTCTCTCTTTCTGGGTGTCTTTGATGTCTTTATTTTTTTCAGCACAGGACAAAAAACTGATTTAAATGTCAAGCTAATTTTTCAGCTTGAAACCTAGTAGATTTTTAATTATGTAATATTACCATCACTAAAAAACCCCCAAACCTTGGGAGCTGTATATTACACTCACAGTATATTAAGCAGTATGTTTGGTACTTACTTTGTTTAAGTGATTCGCTAATCTTTCCTTCTCATAACTGGAGTTATAACCCTCATGTTTTAGATGGCTCCCAGATGACCTAGAGAGGAAAAAGAAATTACTTATCTTGCTTTCCTTGATACATGTTGTCTGTTTGCATTGTATAATATGCTTTCTTTCTACCCAATGTTGTAATCTAAATGAAAGATACTATAGGTAACTGCTACTCTAGATCATAGGAATTATATTTTTGGCAGCAAAAACAGAACTGTAGAGTTTTTATTACCACCAAAGTGCAGCTGTATCACATGCATAGGCCATTGAGAAGTATGAATCAGGAAACACAAGAAATAAAAACATCAGAAGTGCCTTAATGGTCTGACTAGGGTTTGAAAGGGTCTGTTCTGCTATTCAGTTTCAAGGGTATAAGGAACTTGTAAGACTAAAAAGAGATATATAAAGAGATCTTAGAAAACACACATTACTACTCTCTAAACACTCTCTTTTGAAGACTTGAGAAAGGCATATCTTCAGTAAGCGCAAATTGTTATCAACAGAAATCAAAGTGACAAAATGCAAAGTGAAAAAAACTTAAACGAATAACAAAGCCTTTGAAAATAATGAAGATTATGCAGTAATATCTGAATGTCTTTAAAATACAATTTTTTTTTTACAAATGCATTTATTTTAAATTTGAAAAGGAACAGTTTCTTTTACACCTTATAGCAGTCAATTTTCTGTGAGATATTGGTGCTGTCATCCATTGGAAGATGTGCTGTTTGGTGCATTTAGCAAATTCACTGCAAGTCTACTGTCCCAAAGTGTGCTGTGTGCCCAAACAGAAGAATATATGTTTGTTGGAGAGTCAGACTCATTTTTTGCTATTTGGGGTAAACAGTCTTTCAGAAACAAGACCTATGATGTTGATAGAATACCTCATGCGTTTTAGTGCTAAGTCAAGTCGACTTAGGATTTTTTCCCCAAAAATTTTTAGCATTTCACTAAAATCCAAATGCAGCAGTGGAAGGCAAGTTATGCAAGTTATGCTGAGTATAAATAGAACTGGTGATGCAAATTATCTTTCCCCTCTGTTTCTTTATTTCAGCTTTCAGAGACCAGTACTCAGAAGAGCAGTAATTCATCCCCAAATAGTTACATCAGTGTTAGAACTGAAGGGGGAATAACCTGAACTCCATGCTCAAAAACATCAAATATGAAATATATGAGTTCTTAAACTGATAGACTGTCTTTCATCGACAAAAATGGGTATGCATAAATTATACTTAGTATTGGTTATCATAATAAGAATGTGCAGCCTTTACCAGGGCTAGAAATTTCCATATGAAGTTTTACATAGACATTTTTAATTCCCTTTAATTTTTATATTTTTAATCCTTTGAAAATGAAAGGTGTGAATAAAAAATGAGATGTGGGAGAGTCTGAAGACCAATAAAGAGTGGGTCTCACTTGAGAAACAAGCTCAGCTCTAGAGTTCCTATGCTGTGAGTTCCTACACTGTGTTCTCCTCTGAAGGTGTGCAGCTTCATCAGTGCACTGGAGTTCTTTACAGATCAGAAGCTTCCCTGGAAACCCATCTGCCTGAGAGGCTGTTCTCCTTCACCTCAGCTCATGGCCTTCGGTGGGTGAGGCTGCATAACTCAGCCCCATCTCCTGGATCTGCTTTTCATTTCAGATACTGAAGCTCCTTACAGCAGAGCTCACCAAATGAATGTGTTTTAAGAAATGCCAGTCTTTAAGATCTAGATTTCTTACTTGTAGTTCTCATGACCTTTATGTAAGATACCTAGAAAGCAACAGAAGAGGGTTTTTTCACTTTCTGTATATTTGATGCAAACAGAAAGAATTTTCACTGGCCTGTTTTAGAAAATCAAGGAGCAAAATTGGTGTTACTTCTTTGAACAGCTTCACAGTAATTACTCTTAATATGGGCTTCAGGTGGCCTCAGGAATAGTTCTTAGGATATGATCTTTGTGGAAATTGAGGTGGTTATTTCCTTTTATTTTAAACTTGAATTAATTTGGCTTAATTATAGCACAGAAATAATCACAATAGAATGTCCAGAAATCTTTGCACAGGCCAGTTCTAGAATGGCTGTGTAAGTATGATAGGCTAGTCAAAGCAGGAATTTGGGTTAGAACACCCTGTGTTAGAATGTGCTGCTGTTCTACTTTTTCCTCATCAAAGCCATCTGCATTGCAGTGTCTTGTCCAACACATAAATTAACTGAGAGCACATGTCATTTGAGGACAGCGTAAATACCCTGTCTGGTGTTCATTCCTGCTTGGTGATCTTGTAAGGAAGTTGCCTGAACTGCAGTGAGCAGATGCCCTAGGTGGATGTCAGATCTGTGTACTCTAGCTGAGAGCAGTTTCTACAGAAGTGTCAGAGTTGCTACTGGCTTTGCATCTCAGGAGGCAGCAGCAAGCTGTCCCACTTCTCTTTAGAAGAAGTCTTAGATGTATTCTTCATCATTTTCCCCCAGTGTTAGATCCACTTAATTTTTCAGAGCAGCAGATATGGATCTTCTTAACAGATCAGCCTTGGAAAAAGTAACTAGTAATCATGCTTATGAAGTGTTTCAGAGAGGCAATTTCATCGTCAGAGCTGTCTGACTCTTCTCAGCCCCTGGCAAGGTGAGTTCTCCTCATGCAATCCCACATGGTACTAGTGCCACGCCTAAGAGGATTTTCATACACTTTTCTCTCCCTGGTGAGATCGGGAAGAAATGACAGTGTCTTCAGAGCGTTTTTGGGATGGGCACGGTCATACCAGCGTCTCCCACTAGGTGGTACTGTGGGCTAGACCCTGGTGAGAGCCTGGCACCGGGGACTTAGCGGGGTTTGGAAGGTAAAGACAATTTATAGTCTATACAACATTGCATCAACAGTCCGTTCCAAAGGAAATTTCTTATAGCAATGCTGAATAAGCAGCTACAACTTTAAAAAAAATGCTTCTAGTTAGTTATGATGTAGTTCTTTTTAGAAATAAGTGATTCAGCAAGTGAATTTCTTGTTCCTTCAAGACGCCTGGCTTGTGCAAGTGGAAGAGGCACTGACTGACCACTCTGGTCTGTTTGCAGCTATTTCTGTGCATCTTCAGTATCTGCATAGGAAGAAGGAACAGTGAGGAGAAGTGTGCCCTTGCAGCATGGAAGGCCAGCAGCCTCCTGCTCTGCATCAGGCAGAGTGTGGCCAGCAGGCTGAGGAAGGGGATCCTTCCCTGCACAGCATTGGTGACACACATCTGGCATTCTGGGCCCAGGGCTGGGCTCCCCGGTGGAGAGACATGGACATACTGGAGAGAGTCCAAACAAGACACTGGAAAACTTGAGACAGTCCAGTGGAGGCCACCAACAAGATGGTCAAGGGGCTGGAGCACAACTTACGGGAAAAGGCTTAAGGAACTGGCCTTGTTCAGCCTGGAAAAGAGGCAGCTTTTATGGGGAGGGACTTATTGGCTGCTTCCATTGCCTATCATATTTTGTGGCAGGAGGACAGGGGACAGAAGATAACTGCATACAGGGAAAAATATTTTTCCCCTGAGGACGGTCAGGCACAGGTTTCCCAGAGAGGTTGTTCGGTCACCTCAATGCTTGGAAGTATTGAAAATTGGACTGGATAAAACCCTGAGCAATCCATTCTGACCTCAGAGCTGACCCTGCTATTGGGGACCTCCTGGTGTCCCCTCCAACCTGAAATACACTGTGCCTCTGTCTGGTGGATTAGCTACATGTTCATCATTTCAAGCACAGTGTATAAATTACAGTAAGAAAATAATGTCATTTTGCTCTTTCTACTTTGTGCTCTGTATAGAAATGACCTGCAAGTCCTTCAGTTTTACTGCTGCCTCATAAGCTATCAGCAAGTTCAGGGGTTAGTCAATGGAAAATGAAGCAGTTCACAGAATAAATGGATGAATGAAATGTTAAACCATAATAGAGCAAGCCAAAAACAATTTAGAGGAACCTCACTTAAGGCATAAAACCAAAAATAAATGTTCTGAACACTTCAGAAGCAAGATGCCTGCCAAGGGGAGTATTGGGTTATTAGATGAAGTGCAAAAAGAGTACTCAAGGAAGGTAAGACCACAACACAAACCTAAATTCTTTACATCAAAATTAATGTCAGAGAAGCTGAGTGTGGTTCCCATACTGACATCTCGCTCTGTATTTTTTAAATAAGGGATGAGCCTTAGGGATTGTCTTAAACTGACCTGTCAAAATAAAAAGTTTTAGAAGAAACTAGAAAATACTTGTAAGAAAAAAGTTATTAGGTCCTCATCTAAGAGTCCTAAAGACACTCAAGTAACTCTGGCACAATGTTGCCTCACTGGTCAATATCTAACCTATCATTTAAGTGGGCTGTGGTTCTAGGGGAAGGAAAAGTTCTCTTTTCTTTAACAGTCCTCCATAAAGACTTCTATGTAAAGCCTACTGAAATTGTAAACCAAAAAAATTTGATACTCTATCTTAAAAACAAGGAAGGTCAGCATGGATTTTTTTAAAGTCATATTTTAAAGAAACAGTTTGTTAAACTTTAAAAAAGCTTGAATTTATTGATGGAGTCAGAAAAATAATTTGATACAGTATCCAGGGATTTGCACAATGTGGGAAAAGTTGGGAGAGAGGAACTAAACTGTACAACAAGAAATAATGAGCGAGAGAGAGAGATGGAGGGAGAGAGTGAGTAGTGTTGTGCCATTTTACGATAGCTGAGGATCTCAGTTTCATACTTGATCTTTACCAGGGCAGGAATCCCAGGCCAGAATATTTTCTGTGGCTCTTCAACACAGTATGCAACAGCATACTTCTTTAAGGAGAAGTCTGCATTAATTCTACTGCTTTTACTACATCCAGACATGCTGTGCCCAAGGGCAGGTTATCTCTTCACCTGTGTACCCTTTATGCCTCTCTCTTAGATGCTGTATGACTGATCATCCTGAAAGGTAGCCCGCCCTTCCTTCCTTCCTTCCTTCCCTCCCTCCTTCCCTGCCTTCCTTCCTTCCCTCCTTCCTTCCTTCCTGCTTCTAGGGATTGCCTGGAGCAGCAACAGCAGAATCCCAGGAATTAATACAAATAAAAGTATCCTGACTGCATTTCCTGGTCAGCTCCTGAAGTAATAAGAAACAGACCTGAAGGTTTCAAGCTGATCAATTCCTAGCACAAAGCTGCTAGGAGTGAGCTGATGAGATGTGAAATTTGTGTTGCCACAGGCAAGTCAAAATTACCCTGTCTTGTCTGTGATGCCAATGTAACTAATCCCTGTAAATCTCATTTTTCAACAGCTTAAGCTAGATGTTTGAAATATGTTTTATTCTACTATTATTGAATTCATTGTCTTTCATTGGATGGAAACAAAAAGGTCCAAAGTAGTGAAACTGGAAACCAGCCTAAACTGAAGTACAAGAAAGCTGATGCAGATTTCAAAAAAGCAAGTGAAACATGGCAATTTCCTAACCAACAAAAAGCTGAACAGAATAAAATTAAATAAAGGGAAAGCTAAAAATGAAGTGGTAAAAAAATTTAAAAATTATTTAAGAATCCTAAATAATGGATTTGCCATGCTTGTTGAGGAATGGTGGAGTGCTTCATTACTGGAATGTGAAGCAACTGCAGTCTGAAGAGCCAGTCACCCACTGGCATCATGCCAGCTATCCTGAAGAGTAGAATTTAGTCCACACTGAAAATACATTGACTTGATGAAGAATTGTATGCCTTGTAATCCAGAAAATACTTGTGCAGTGGAATAATGCAAAGATGAGTCAAATTTAGCATCCGACCGGGTGCTGCCATCATGAATGGAAGGTGAAAATTGCTGGTTTTGATCAGGACCACATGTCAACTGATCCCGTATGCTGCCACTACAAATACTGGGGGAAAAATAGTAAAAGGTAATGCACCCAGAAACAGGCAAAAGCAGTAAGATGAAGCTGTGTATATTTCCTTCTCTTTCCTACAAACTAAAAGCTTTTCTTAGTTTTTCCAACGGGCAGATTTCATTCCCTTTCCAGAAAACGTTGTGTTACCCAGTATATCCCTGAATGTTCCAGTGATGCATATATATGTATGTACAAACCCTCTCTGAGTTGTCCGAAATTTTGAGCCTGAGCCATACTTGTGAAAACTGGATTCTTTCTTTCTAGATTCTTTACTTTATACATGTTTATGATATCCCCTCTTACTAATTTCCTCCTGAACAAAACAATCACAGCCTTTCAGAGTCTTGATAGAAAAAAAGAGTTATTTCCCATCTAGCCATCTTCAACTGATTTTGCTAAGTTTTTTCTGAATTCTGAACTATCTTTTTCCTTCTTTTTTAATGATCAGGTGGTCACAAAGTTCCAGGTAACACCATGTAAAATTTTTGATTTTATTCAATATACACATAATATAGTAAATTGCTTCCCGCAGGGTTCATATCCTGTTGAACAGTGCTCTCACAGTGTTTTTTCATGAACAAGACAAGCCAAATATTGTAATGTGAGGGGTTGCCCATCTCCTTTCATTAAATGAGGGAAATTGAGCCAAGATCCATTAAGCAAATACTTACTTTTTCTTGCCATTTTACTTTAAAGCAACACTGAATTTAAATAGATCTTTAAAAAATTGAATTTACCTTTTCATTTTAAAGTTACTTACAAATAGATCACCTTTCTTTCCCACCTACAAATGGAACTACTTTGGAGGTAGGTGTTTTACAGAGAAATTTTTATTTTTCTGAAAAAATACTCGAGATAAAAGCAATATTAATTCTTACTTATTTTGTGACAGTACCAGTTTCTGGTGTAGCAGGATCCCTGCCCTCTGGTTTTCTGGGGTTTTTTACCTCTGTCCTATTCTCCAGAAGGTCCCTTCAACTACAAAGGTCTAGTTGTTTCCCAGGTGGAAGGTCCCCTCTGTTGCCCAGAGGTTTCAGCTGCCCAGAGCAGGCACACACCTCTTCCCACTGCTGCCAGGCTCCAAACTTCTAACAGAACAGAAATGGTTTAACAGAGAATAAGAACAGGCAGGAACTATATTTTCTTTCAAAACTGCAAAACAACTTTTATCTTAGCCTATTATGAACTGTTTTTAACGTTATGGAGGATATTTGCAAAGCATAGGAAGAGCCTTGTGGTGATTTTCTTGGAAAGCCAAGAAGGGAGTGATACATCTGTTTAAGGATCATCTTTGCACTCAACTCAACGCATCTGCTACTGAATGTTGCTGGAGACAGGGGAGGACGAGGAGTTGGATCTTTGGTTTGGTCCATCGTGTGGGTTGTTTAATCCAAGTGAGATTGTACAGTAGATCTCATATGATCAGCTCAGTTGGTTGGAGCACGGTGCTAATAATGCCAAGGTTGTGGGTTTGACCCCCACATTTAGTTCGGAGTTGGACATGAAGATCCTTTGTGGGTCCCTTCCAACTCAGACTAATCTGTGATCAGACAGAAATTATTTGTTCACTATATTCCATTATGACCACCTTGAAGACCTGTCTAGGGGAGTGTCATTAACATAAACCATCAGAAGGGATAAGTGCTGTGGAAAACTTGGAAAATTTACATGGACACTGAGCAGCTGTAAGTCAACACATCTCTGTTGTCTTCAGGGAAACTGTGCTGGTTCCCATCAGCTGATGAAATGCCTCATTGAGTTAATTTGACCTTAAACAACCCTGTGCAGTGGGGGCCATGGCTGTGGTGAACAGCAGAACCTACTTGTTGGGTTTTCTTCATGGGCCTGATTAAGAAATTTATGCTGATTTCTTTTTCCTTTGGAAAATGATGATTCACTAGAACATGACTTATGAGAAGGAAAGTACGTTGAAACCAGTCCTAAATAAGAGATTAAAAAAGGGTTTTAACACTTTAGAGCATCCCTCTAGGATTGCTGCAACACAGAAATTTTTATCCTTCAATTCATAGGAAGTTTCTGTTTTGAAATCTGAACATATTCCTCCATATCTAAAAGAATACCAGTACAAATGAAATACCAAACACACCAAAGGATACCAAAATAAATTAAATTATGCGATCTAATTAAAATGAATCTAATTCAGTTTCTCTAACAAATTATCCAATCAAAAAATAAAATATCTTCAAACAGTTAACACTAAAATTATATGTCTGGAGAAATACTTTCCTTTGTAAACAAGGATTTGATTTAATCCAAGATACATGAGTGCATTTTTTGTGAACTACAGGAACCCACTCCTGCCATTATAAAATTTAGTTTCCAGAGTCTGGCCACTTTCAATATACATACTGCAGCATTTACTCCAAAAAATGTGACTACAATTTTAGGTGCCTTCTGGATAACTTGTCTACCAGTTTATGACTCCCAAACATGTGGCACTGGAAATTCTTCTCCCAGACTATAACAGCATGAGCAGTTCAGGCCTCTGATAGGAGATAGGTTGTAGTCACTGTCTTAGAACCTGTGCCCTGGATTTTCATGCAATTTGGTTCCTACAGATTGCTTCAATATTTGGGGTTTGTTCTGGATGCTGGAACAGAAGTATAAAAAAGGTGTTTTATCAGACAAGCAAGAAGACTACCAAAA
The DNA here is from genome assembly GCA_013399875.1 of Gymnorhina tibicen. Classification (NCBI taxonomy): domain Eukaryota; kingdom Metazoa; phylum Chordata; class Aves; order Passeriformes; family Artamidae; genus Gymnorhina; species Gymnorhina tibicen. The sequence continues at coordinate 62,089 of VXAZ01007731.1, forward strand.
ATTTCAAATTAAGTTACTAAAATAGCTGTTGTGCACAGTACAAAGTACAGAAAACAATCTGAAACCATAGATACCAACATTTCCCTTCAGAATTCAGAATATGGGATATGATATTTTGATAATTATGAACAGGACTTTGGAAGTGCCTCAGGCTCATTTATCCTTTGGAGTTATGAACCTTATGAAAAATCCTGTCTTGGGCTTTTAAGGATTTCATGAGGATTTGGTAGTCAGCAAACCCCAGGTCTCAGGTTTTTGCTGAAGTGTTGACACAAGCTTTTATTTGGGAATAATACCAGGATATTTTTCTCTACACAAAATTATTCTCATCGGCATTTGAGTGTTTTCCATCCAAGTTATCTGGTCCAAACTGGGGCCAGATATGGCTTTCACTTGGCCTGGCAAGTCATCCTCAGCTGTCAAGATGTGACCTAAAATCCTGGTGTAGCTGTAGGTCCCAAGAGCCTTGCCCCAGTTCCCCACACCACCTAGGAGGGGTGGCAGGCCAGCTGGCTTTGGCACCAGCTGTCATGGAACACTGGGCTTTGCTCACCATTATTTTGCAGCCCCATCCTTTTTTTTAAGTGAAAGCATAGCAGTCCTTTCATCCTGTGCTGAAATTAGTTTGTAAAATAGGTGGAAAAAACCATCTGAATAGGTGGGCTGTACCATCAGATGACCCACGGAACTAGAATTCCTGTCAGCCCAACCTCAGTGCTGAGGGAAGCTGTGGAACAGATTATCTTGGGTGCAGTCCCACATCACATGCAGGACAACCAGGGGATAAGGCCCAGCTACAGGTTTGTGAAACGCAGGTCCTGCTTGACCAACCAGATCTCCTTCTGTGACCAGGTGACCCTCTCAGTGGATGACAGAAAGGCTGTGGCTTTTTTCTACTTGGACTTTAGTAAAGCCTTTAACACCATTTCCCACAACAATCTCCTGGAGAAGCTGGCTGCTCATGGCTTGGACAGGTGCACTGCTTGCTGGGTGAAAAATGGGAGGCTGTACTCTGAAGTGCACTGGGTCACTTTGCAAGGCAACTTAAAAGTCACTGAAGACTGGTGTATGGAAATGTTGCATTGTGTTCAAAAGCAGTGAACAAATAGAGCCTTTGTTAACTCAAAACGTGGGATTTTTCCTCTTTTTCCTTTTTTCACTGGCTTATCTGTACCATTCAATGGTTCACACACCGTTCAGTTGAGATGGGATGACTTGTTAAGAGCAAACGGGTCATGCATACCGAGCTTTGGTAGTAGGAGACAGACCTTTTAATGTCATCCCAACATAGATGAAATGAACTGGCTTTGGAATTTTTTTCCTTTAATTCCTCATGTCTAACTCAAAACTCGTGAGGTCCCCAAAGCAATAAAAGAAACACTTCAGCCACACACTTCATTGGTTTCTCCTGGTTCTGTTGGGCACAGAGGGGCATTCTAGCAGAAATAGTTGTAAATGGCACCATTCCTATAAAGGACAGTGAAAATTGTGTTTTCAAAACCCGTCAGTTGTGACCAATTCTTCCTAAAGACCTCTTGGGCTTTTCTGCAGGAAGAACAGCTGACAGGATATACAGAGGCAATAAAAACATTTAAACATTGTCAATACATCAGGCTGTAGAGCCATGAAAGCAGCAAAGCCCCAGTAGCACATCCAGACTGTGAATTTTGGCTGGCGTCCTGCATGGCTTGGAAACAGCAAAGGGCACAGGAAAACATGGAGGCAATAAGTGCTACCATTGCCCGTCATAATGAAAATGAGTTAAAAGGGGCTGAGAAGCTTCTCTGAAACTTGTGCACTGAGGAATGCAAAACATGGCAGGCAAACCCAGTGCCTGCTATTCCTCCTTTGCCTCTTCCTTTTCAGGAGTTTCATGCAATGGAGATGACTTACCTCAATAAATTGCTCTATTGTGAACTTTTATGTTGCACTGAGTTAGTTTTTGTATCCTGTTTAACAGAGCTAAAGTAATAAATTAGAGGATTCCTGTTCACAAATAATAATTAAAAGAGATGTTTTCCTACAAATATAGCTGACACTGACAGAAAGGTTTCAAGATATAGCAGTGAGGCAATGTATTAAAATTGCTGAATAACTGTAATATACAATAATTATTAAATAATAAATACTCTGGGTTAATTCTCCATAGTGATTTCTTTGGACAAAATGGATAGTAGCAAGGGACAGTACGGAATAATACATCAGTGGAAGCCATATAATTCTTCATTAGGAAGATGCTTTACTGCCTGTGACAAGGTGAGATCAAGTATGAAGAGGTACAAGCTCATGGGTCAGAGGCAGGGTATGGCCTCACCTGCATTGTTGAAAACTGGATTAACTCCTATAGTCACCACAGCTATGCTGCAAAAATGAGATCTGATGTTGGCTTTGAGAAGTTTCATCCCACTGTATTGAGATGCACTCCAGCTAATTTGAAGCAGGACAACAGTTAAGCCAGGATGATTTGCACCAGACAGTCCAAGATACTGACTGAACGGAAACTTGATGAAAACCCAGGGCTATAAGAACATGTTCAATATTTAGAATAAGAAAACGACAAACCGCAAAAGGAAAACATAAACCACATCAAGGCACCTTAGGGCCATATTTGCACCTTGCAATGTTGACTATTTCTGTATTATTATAGAATCATAGACTCTTAGAATATACTGAGTTGGAAAGGACTCACAATGGTTATCAAATCCAGCTCCTGGCTCTGCTCAAGACAACCACTAGAATCCCACCATGTGCCTGAGAACATTGTCCCAGTGCTTCCTGACTTCAGGCAGGCTTGGTGCCATGACCACTTCCCTGGGGAGCCTGTTCCAGTGCCCAGCCACCCTCTGGGTGAAGAACCTTTTCCTAATATCCAACCTAAACCTCCCCTGACACAGCTTCAGGCCATTCCCTCAGGTCCTGTCACTGGTCACCACAGTCAAGAGATCGGTGCCTGCCCCTCCTCTTCCCCTCATGAGGAAGTTGCAGACTGCAATGAGGTCTCCCCTCAGTCTCCTCCAGGCTGAACAGACCAAGTGACTTCAGCTGCTTCTTGTATGGCTTCCCCTCCGGACCCTTCACCACCTTCATAACCCTTCTTTGGATGCTTTCTGATAGCTTTATATTCTTCTTACTTTGTGTGTCTGTTCTTGTTCCTGCAGCCTCACTTTGCAGTTAGCCCACAAGGAAAACAGGACAGGAACTGTATTACCTGTAATGTTTGTCCACGATGACGATACTGGTTCCCCACCTTGGTAGCTGTCTAGGCACTGCTTTAGGAAGCACATTATTACAAAAAAAGCAGGATGCACTATTTCTCATCTCTTACGGGCTTGAAAATACATAATTTTTTGTATGTATATTTGTTTGCCTTGCTCAGGATGCATGTTGCAATATAAATTTGGATCTTCCTAGTAATTGTTAAGGTTTCATCTGTATCTGAATGATTCAGTTAGATCCAAGTTACCCTTTAAAAAGCAGAAGTTAACTTCTTTTTTTTTTCAGGAATTTAGGAACTTGATACCTGGGAAAAAATATTCATGAGCGCAACTCCAGATGGATGTGCTTGGTGGAGAAATATTTTTATCTTGTTAAGGAAAATGCATTAATGCAAATGTGAATACGAGAAGTTATAAACATTAAAGGTAATCCCATATCAAAGCTACTTACAGAGACAGAAATTATTACCCAGTCTTTATAATGCTGTAAATTGTGTCTGATTTGAACTTCATTTTAAACTCCATAGTGAAAGAGAAATCAAAATTTTCTGTTAAATACAAAAGCTTAAATGAGAATTCAGCACACAGGAGACAGCAGACTGACAATATACAATCTCACTGAAGCTTGAGTGTGCATAGACTAGCACAGTTAATCAAAAACCCCACTCATCTGCCAACTCTTTATGCATTCATCAAAGCTCAGCAGAGAGTTATCAGCACAGAAGTTTCATACATCAAGGCTTCAGCTCCGGCTTCCTTGACATCCCAAGCAGATTAGTCTGTGACAGATTTCTGTAGCCCGGCAAGCATCCCGAAGTGGAGCTACAATGGAGATGACAAGCAAATCCTTGGCGTCTGATGTCATGTCCACTTGTTCCCTCAAAGCCAACAAGGTTTCACTAAGGTTATTGAAGTCATGCAGGTTTAGGGGCTGCGTTTTTATTCAGAAAACATAACAGGACAAGTCCTCAGCAGCTCGATGCAGGCGATAACCTTTCAGAGACCACATGAATAAATAAATCTCTTTCAGACTCCTTTCAAAACAGCCATGTGTCTCCCATGCAAACAGACCAAAGGAGGGCTGGATCACAACTGACTGTTCAAAAATGCTCTTTCTGTCCTTACAAGGTATCCCAAAGGAGATCATGGTGTACTTCTCAGTGCCTCAAGGAAGCAACAGTAGAGCGATTATCTCCCCACGTGTTTGTGTGCCTCGTGCAGCTGGTGCTGGGCATGTATTGGCTGGATGCAGATGTTTTGATCTGGGTTTGAGGCCAGCCATTAAAGGGCGTACTGCCTGGGAAAATCCCATGATATGCTTACATAGGAGGTCAGGCAATCTTTTCTAGCATAGGACTAGGGCTGAGGTAAAAGAAAGACCATCCCTATCTAGAGATCTCAGGACTAGGCTCTGGGCAGGAGCAAGTGTGCCTGTCTTCCTCAGTATGTGAAATCCTCCAGTTTATTGATTTTGCTTCTCTCTGTGAGACTGTAATGTCTCTGTCTACAAAGACATCATCGTGCCCCATTTCTCTGCGACATGGGTGCAAAGCCACCACCTCTGGGGTTATTCAGCCTGGAAAAGAGAAGGCTCTGGATAGACCTTATTGTGGCCTTTCAATATGTAAAGGAGACTTATAAGAAAGATGGAAAGAGAACTTTTACCAGGGCCTAACAGGACAAGGGGCAACAGCTTTAACCTGAAAGAAGGTAGATTTAGATTGGAAATAAGAAAATGTTTGTGATGAGGGTGGGGAGGCACTTGAACAGGTTGCCCAGAGAAGGTGCAATATCACTGGAATTGCTCCAGGCCAGATTGAATGGGGCCCTGAGCAACCTGATCTAGTGGAAAATGTTCCTGTCCTTGCCAGGGGATTTGATTAGATGAAAGATCCTTTCTGCCCCAAACCATTCCATGATTTTATGATCATTCCACTGAGAATTTGCAAATGGATACAAGATAGTAAATTTACTAAAAAACCTCACAGGTCAAGGTAAAGACAAGTTAATAGCTAAAGCAAAAGCCATGCAGACAAGCAAAGCAAAACAAGGAATTAATTCCCCACTTCCTATGAGCAGGCAAGTTTTCAGCCATCCCTAGGAGAGCAGGGATCCATCACACATAGCAGTGACTTGGGAAGAGAAACTCCATCACTCCAAATGTGCCTCATTTTCCTTCTCTGTACCCGGCTTTCTATGCTGAGTATGACACCATATGGTCTGGAATGTCCCCTGGATCAGTTCGGGTCAACTGTCCCAGCTGTGTGCCCTCCCAAATCCTTGTGCACCCCCAGCCTCCTCGCGGGCAGGAAAGGCCTTGGCCCTGTGTAAGCCCTCTTTGGCAATAATGAAAACATCCCTCATTTATCAATACTGTTTCCAGCACAAATCCAGAACATAGCCCCATACCAGCTACTAAATAAAATAACCTTTACCCCCGCCCAAACCAGCACACTCCCTTTTACCCTTCTGATTACCTCCTGCATCCCACAGCTAAAGACTGCAAAAGCATCTGCTGGTGGTTTAGCTGCCTGACGAGGTTAAACCACACTGGTTCACAGTGATGTGATGCTGTTTGCAGGACGAGGCAGCAGCCAGACTCGTTTCAGTGTTGCCTTGTAAGGCTCGTTAAGTGTAAGCTGTCAGCCAGGTATTAGAAAAGGGTGATAGATCAAGGCATTACAAGAATCTATAGAACGGTAACTCTCCTGTGCAGATGACTGACCAAGCATCTCCACATACAGAAAGGGAGGGAATTCTATGCCCTGTTACTTCCTGCAACACACCAAGAAGTCTGGATTACATGAGTTGCATCAGTCATGCCACTCACTCACTCAACAGAAAGTAAATTCTCTGGAACTGATATACAACTTGTACTAAAGTCACACCACACAAAGGAATATTTTAGGTACAGGGAGCTCTCCACTTTCCTTTGGTAGAAGTTAAATCATCAATACCTAAACAAGGAATTTAGCAATGCTTTTGTACATAGGCTTAGATTTACTGTAAATGCAGGAATTATAAAGAGATGCTGCTCCCTTTTAGAAAGCAGCAGATAAACTGACACCTTAAGATTGCCATGGAATGTTCTTTTACAGACAGCTTTAGGAAATGTCAGTTCAAAAAAGACATAAATAGCCTATAAAAATTCTTGAAAGAACAGGCATAAACCTTCAAGACACTCAGCAGATTTTTCTTCCATATCGATACTCTGCAATGGACTGGATGGATTTTAAAGGTGTTTCTCCTCAGAGGTAGCTGCACTTCAAAGGTCTCAGACTGGTGAAGCCCTTTCAAAAAGGAATTTAAATTCACATGTAAGTAATGTAGAGAAAATGGTTTTCTGATAGTGATGAGGACAGATACATTAAAAAAGGATTCGTTCTGGAACCATGTCTCTTCGCAAAGAAAAGTCTAATTGCTGCACATTTTAACAGGGTCACTAATTCAGTTAAAAACGAAACTGTAACAGGGTCTAGGATTACTTCAATTCCCTTTAGGAATGCAAAGTGCTTTAAGAACCTATTTTGCTTCCCCAGCTCACAGCAACCTGATCATAAGAGTGGCAACTGTTAAAACTAGCTATGAGTTATGGAAGCCAAGAATCTGAGTCAAGTGTGGCAATAATCCATTTACCAGAAACTGGCTTTTAATGGTCATATATACTTGTAAACGCTGTAAACTCATGTAAATTTTCTCTTCATATTTTATTTTATGCACATACAGATACACACATTTCACTTGTTTTAATGTATTTCTTTCATCTACCTGAAGGCTGTAAACCTCTTAGCATGCTTAACCTGCTGTCCTGTTTGAGACCAGAGACTATTTGGGGTTACTACAGTTGTCCCTGTGAGTAGTGTGAACCCCAAAAGCCACTGTACAAAATGGGGTATATGGCTGGCAGTGATGCCAGTCTGAGACGAGGAGCAGGGAGCTGACACCAGCTGGCTCCAGGTGATATCTGGGTAAAGAAAAGTAAGGCCTTCTACATTAGGAATTTCCTGGGTAGCATCACATCCACATTAAAAAGTGGCTCGGCTCGTGAGGACTCGGTACACATCTCTCCCAAGACAAGTTAACTCCCAGGTGTGGCTGTGTCGCAGACGGAGTCAAGCACCTCACCTGTGCGAGGGAAGCTACACTATACTTTATTGATCTAACCCAGAGAGTTAAAAGAGTTCAATGGTAAATGCAACAGTGGTTTAACAAGATTTGATGGTAAGATAAACTTGATTATTAACTGAATGCAGGGTCAGAACTGTCAGGGAGACCCTCCTGTTGAGTTGTGGGGCTCAGAAAGGACCCCCTATCTAACTAAACTGTTCTAAACTCCTTTTCAGAGAGGAACCTAGGTGTAGCTGGGTTCAATCCTAATCCCAGTTTGGTCAACAGATTACGTCTGAAGGATTATATACACACAATCTTTTATATCACTCAACTAAGGTTTCAAGGTTTAGCATGCTAAAGTTGCTCAAGATTTCAAAGTTTAGTATCTGATGCTATAAGGACTCTCTAAACACTGAGGAATAACCTTGACATCCCTACTCAAGGGGAGATCCTGGCATGCAGCCTGCTGCCATGCAGGATTGCTCAGTGGGCCCTGGCCTGTCCACTACCTAGGGAGTAAGATGACTGGCTTATAGTTGCAAACCAACAAGATGTTAGGGTCACCATTCCAGACCAGCCTCAGCTGCCCTGTTGACATCTGCTCCCCAGATTGCAGAGTGAACTGGATGCAGCCATCACAGGCCCCACTGAGGGTTATGGCTTAACCCCAGGGCTGGGGCAGGACACTGCCACAAGATGCTGATGTGATTTGGCTCCAAAAGCAAAAGCAAAGGGAAAGGCAGCCAGACTGAGCTGAGGAGAGCAGCAACACTGCAGACACAAAGGGGAGCCCCAAGTGCCTTTGGCAAGCTCAGGTAAACCAAATGGCAGGTTCTGGTAGCACCTGCTGTGCCTGCACTGCCTTGGCTGCTCACGAGGGAGAGGTTGGATGCACCTGGGGTGTGAAAACCCCCTGCAGAGCTTTATCCCACCTCTGGGCAGCAACTTACGTTTCAGGGAAAGACCAAGCACTCCAGTAACATGTCAGCATCTGCTCTGTGCTCTTCAGGCAGCTGTCAGAGCTAAATTCTTGCCTCGCACCCCATAGATGATCAGCTGGTACCCTCAAGCAAGGAATTTCATTACTGATATCTTGTCTTCACCTGCCTACTTGAAAATGCTTAAGTGATAAGATTTTCCAGCCTTTCTAAAAAGCCAGACACAGGTTTTGCCTCTGTGAGTTCCTATGTACAGACAAAATATTTCTCTCCCTCCTTTTCTCCCTCTGATTCATGTAGTTCATACCTGGCCTGCCCTTTCAGCTGGGATGAGAGGGTCATGCTGCGTGGGCAGGGTTTACTTTAAGGGCAGCTCTCTGAAAATGGAGTGATATATTTTTTATAATCATAAGATACTTCATCACTGAAAAATTCTGTCATTGGGAATATTAAAATATGATCAGAGATATTTTATGCAGCTGTTATTAAATAGTCATTAAACATTTCTGGAAATAATACTCCTCGGGGATTTGACATTGAAGAATAGACTGTCGAGGACCAGTCTGAGCCATGACTTAGAAAAATATAAACCTACCAAATGCACTAAACTCGTCTTCATCATCAATTATCTCTGAGTTCAGCAGTTTTCTACATACCATACAGAGTTTGGTCTGGGGTATCTGTTTCTATGCACACCACACCCAGGACCATGGTGTCTTACAGGCACTTGTAGCACATGGCTTTGCAGTGCATTGCAGGAGGCTGCAAAAACACCACAAAAAGTCCATTTGTCTGAGGATCTCAAGGGTCATTTTTTAAATTAGGGATAAAGTGGCAATTGCCTCAACCAATTTTATACCTATGAAACAGGTCACCGTGCCAGTTCTAGGGAGCAGTGTTTGGGATCTATGGGCAGTGGAGCGACACAAACTGACTTGGGACACAGCTCCCAATATCAGTCTGACCTGTCAGATGTACTTCATGGTTGTTTGACCTATGCTTTGGTGATGACTGTTCCTTGGTCAGTTATGAAGGTAACTATCTCAGGTGATTGTTTCAGATGCCCAGACTTTGTGTCTACCAGGCTCTCTCATTTAGAGGTCCAGGTGCTGCTTCTTCTACCTCTCAAACCAGTCAGAAACTCCCAGCAGCAGGTTAAAGTTTCTTCCCTGAATGTCAGTGTTTTCACCTGGAGATTGATAAAGACAATAGGAGGTTTTGTGCCTCTTCCAAATCTGTTCTCTCCAGATGCAGAGGTAACAGTCTCTCATGTTGCAGTGAGGGGAGCACACAGCAGATTTTTCTATTTTTACCTAATTTTTATATGGTTTCAGGAGAAAATGTAGTGCTTCCTGCTGTCCCTTTGAACTCTGCAGGGATTTTGTCTGCAGGGAAAATCTTCTCTTATTTACAGACTAGTCCAGATTCCCAGGGCATCCAAACTCTCATTCCCACTTCCAGAGATGTGGCTCAGTTGTAACCAGGCAGTTCTCCTGACTCCACTGGAAGTTTTGGTCTTCTGCTCTCATACAGATTGCTCTAAGGGAGAACAACTCTCCTTCTTAATGAATATGCGAAAAACCAATTTCCACACTCATAAGTCTCTCAGCTGGTTAGTAAAAAGCCTCCACTGGTGGTATACAACAGCAAGAATAACAGCTTGATTAATCCCCATCTACTAAACTGAACTAAAACTTGTGCCGTTTTGTCACATTGCAGTGACAGAGTCATCATAAAACAATGCAGCTCAAAAGGGCTCTCACAGATTCAGAAGGTTGTAATGGTATCCCCACTGACCCAAAATATCTGGGGGTATGGTAATTTTCCTTTGCTGAAACTAACAGGGGACTGATTTTGAAATTTCATTGTTATGGAAATATATTCTGCTCAGGACAATTACATTTGACTTCCCCCTCTCCCCCTGAAGCATCAAGAATATTTAATATGCTACACTGATTAACAGTGTTAGTCTCCTGTTTCTGGGATGATTTGTCTAGGTAATGCATGCATAGAGAATATGGCAGAGGAGAAACTGTGGTGTTTTCCCTATTGATCCCATCATCAGATTCTCCTGAGAAAGACTTACTTTTCCACAGGGAGGATCTCAAAATGTGAGTAAGGGTAGTCTTATCACTCCTTTTTGGGCTCTGCTTAATGACATTGATGTTTCTTAGTTGCCCTGGCCTGTGGAGATACCTATGCTGAGAGTGGACCTTGAACTGCTAGGCAGGATATAGGCCTGGACACAAGTTACCCGTGGAAAACTTCAGGTATCTCCTCCCAACCCCTGCATCTTCTTGGCTCTTTGTATTCATCAGGATGCTATGGGGAAGAGATCTGGATTGCTATAAAAGCCGTTGTGCCTGGGACTGAATAAAGAACAGAGCAGTTACTTCACCAGTGGCATATTTATAATTTTAACATGGTTTGGAGGGAAGTTGTGAAGAAGACCAAACATCAGTGACTGCTTAGTCAGATCTATTTATCTGAAGACACTGACAACTCCTTTTGTTTATACTGGGCCATCTGCTCCAGCAGTGCAGCTGGATTCTGCCAACTATACTGCAGCCACTGCTATACTCTGGCTTTAGGTTCATGCTCTGCCTTTCCTATTGATTTTAACAAGGCAGAAATACCAGGACATACACAAATATGTGTAATATCTGCTTTAATTTTTTTTACCATTTATTGTTTTGGGTAATGTTTACTATCTTAAGGATAAGCATACAACTACAAAATGTGAATTAGTTTGCCTTTTTGTGTGGTTTTGCAGTTTCCATGTTGAGGCTACATTCCAATTCTCTTCAGAAAGAAATGACAACATTTCAAATATCTTGTGTTTCTAAACAGTTTACCTAATTGTGTCTCTAAAACTGTTGATTATGGAGTGCATATATATGTAAGCATATATATATTTTATTCATATTTGAACCTAAGCTGCAGTTCAATGTATGCCCCAAACTGCCTTTCCCACCCTGAAACTGTGTATCCCATTGTGTTAATCCCTCTTCCTCCTACACCATTTTGCTTTCAAATATTTTCCCTGAAAGTAAAAACCCACAGCATTTCCATTTAAGAAAAAGGGAAAGCCTAGCCTAAACATCCATACCCCATCAATTACAGATGAATAACATACAAAATAAAAAAAAATCCAGTTCTGAATGAGAAAAAGACTGAAGACATGGAGGTGAGGATGAGATATGAGCATAAAATGAAACTTGCAATAACAGATCATGTCACAGTAAGTTTTTTTTCAGAAAACAACCTTAGGACTGATATTTCTTAGAGACAGTAGTAGGGAAGGATAAACAAGAGCAGAGAAGATTTGTATGAACAAACAGAAACCCACATGGCTGTGAGTAAGATCAGACAGAATAATGGCTGTGTTTTTGGCTGCAAGAGCAAGAGGACACTAGGATATATTTTCTTTCCAACAGGAGCATCCTTCAGCATTTCATGATGCATTGTGCTTGCGTAAGGATTGAGTTTATATGAGGCAGCCTGCAAAGACTGTTGCCAACTACAGTCAATGACCCAAGAGTTCACTCCAAGTCCTGTGCTACCATATATTTCACCCTTCCTTTGCTGATCCTCTGATGCTTACTATCCTTCTGCAACCTGTGAGTCAGATATTGTGCTATGTTGTCTCAAAGTACGACATTTCTAGATAGGGGTCTCACTCCGATTCTCTAGAGAAAATGATGGAGAAAAGGAAATTTCCCACCGTCCCCCATCCCATTCACTTCTGTATACCATGTATCTCCTGTTAATTTCTCGGCCAGACCAATGAGGCTTGATGGGATGATGGAAAACAAGTCAGCCTAGATCTGGTCTGGTTCATCAGTTGAGGAATTTAAAAATTCTCTCTGCCTAGTGGAACATGATATATTCAACCATCCTTCCCAGGACTTCTTGTGTAATGACAATATGGGAAACCTGCCTCAAACTAGGAAGACCAAGAAGCTTAGTGTTACCAGACACTCAGGAGCTGTGCAAACATTTCCTTCACACTTTCAAAGGCATTCTCCCTTCCCAGACCTTTTCCTGACCATCTTAATCACAGTGTAATAGCTCTTGTTTCTTCCTCCCTGTGACAATGCAGATGTAGAGTCAATAGAATGAATGGCAAATACATAATTGATGGCTTCCTGAAGTTTTTTGAAGCACATGATCCTGGTAGTCTGCTGGTTTTTACTCAAAAGCTGGAAATACCTACACTGTCTAAAATATCTTCACAAGGAAAGGCCAAGGATCATGTCCTTTCAGATCCACACATGTATTACTGCAGTGATGTTAATTCAGAAAAATACATTTATTTTTCACTTTCAAAACGTACAGAACCATTTGAATTCTTCATGAACACAACTCCATACCTGCATTTCTACATTCCATTATACTTGTTTGGCTGCTCTGACTTCACACAGTGTCCTCTGGGTAAAGTGCAAGCTAGTAAGGGTTAAAAGCACCATTGATGCTATTCCCATTAGAGTAAAGGAGAACTTGCTGCTGCTTCTCGTCGTGTGGGGACAGGGGGCCTGTGACATCCTGGTGGGTTTATTGTTTGATGCTGAAATTCAAATACAGAACTATGGCCCTTTTTTCCCTTCTCTACTCTTCAACTTCCCATCCTCAGTGCCAATAAATTTTAAGTGTAATGAAAAAAGGAAACATGCTGGTGCATGAGGAGATAGATAGAAAGGCTGTTTACCTACAGCAGCTGTGAAATACCAACTAGGTCTCTGCAGATATACAATGGGTTACCCTGTAGTTGTAGCACTAGCTACAATGTGCTAGCTGTTTTCTTAATCCTGGGAAAGGGGTGTTTTCTGCTTTGAGAGCTCACAGCCCTACAGACAGACAAAGGAGGAGAAGGAGGCAGCAAACCCCAGAAGTTTATAAATTAATTTCTCCTCCTTTGTCTGAGTGAATGGTGACGGCTTTGAAGCCAGCTCTGGTCTCAGCCATAGCTCCGGCCTGCTGTGCTCCCCTTCCTCTGCCCTTTTTTCTCCTCATTGCTCTTTTTAGATCACAGGAATTTGTGGCTCTGCAGCTGCACAGCCAAGTGGGACACTGGTCACTTTCCTCTAGGCATTTTTGCAGGATGAACAATAACTCGTGCAAAATGAAACTCCCTCAGAGTGGCCTGTCCAAGAGGGGCAGGGAGCTGCAGGAAGGGTTTTCACGTGGGACAGGGTGTGTCGGGCAGCAGGAGGTGCTCCTGGGAAGTGTGGGGAGAGCACGGTGGTGGCCGTGTGAGGGGCTGCTGCCAGGGTGTGCCGCACACGGAGCAGGGCTCTGAGTATGGACTGCTGTGGCTGAAGAAGGAAGGGTGCACACAGAGCGGTGTGTCCTGGACAGACGTGTCCTGCAAGGCCACCCCTTGCTGCCTTGATGGATGGCAATCCCTGTCAGCTCGTGCATGGGGATTATTCTTTGCAAGACTCAAAGAGCCCAATTCATTATAGCAAAACCTATTTTTTTTCCTTTTTCCACTCCAGTGGAGCATAAATGACCTGAATAAATCCTACTCCTTTGGCACATGTAATGCATGGAATGTGTTGCCGGTGCTGTAACAAGATTTATCTCTTGGTGCATGTTGTGAACACACATTTCTTTCCAGTCAGTAGAATTGTTATAGCTATAGACCCTGATTATTGAAAGGGGAGCTGGTTGGTGGAAGGAAGATATATAAACGTGATATACACGGTACACGTCAGCCACACCAGCTGGAAAAATCCATTTATTTCCACTGACTGAATAACTCACTTTTGATTCCAGTTTATAAAGGTAGGAACATGATTACTCAGTGCCTGTCTCCAATAACTCAGCTAGTGCTAAGCTTTGTTCAGTCTTTGTGGCCAGAGCCAGCTCCTCTCTAGAGCTCCATGCCAGCAATTCCACAGGTGTTCAGAGGTGAGAACTGGTACAGACCTGCCCTGCTCCAGCTTTGACCTACATCTCAGGGCAGGTGGCAGTATCTTGTGTCCACCAGGGGCAATGAACATATATGTAAAGGTAAAAGGAAATGCACAGGGACACAAATGGATTTGTCTTGTACTTACAACCATTAAAAAGCTTTAGATTTTTTGATGGGATGGTGGTTATGCCACAGGAAGCAAGAAATTCCCTTTAAGGTGTTTGAAATGCCAGTCAGTTTTGCAAAGGTCCATCATGAGGCCTCTTGCTTGAACAGGGGCTGGGAACAGAAAGATCTGTGTGAATCACTAAGAAACAAAAAACCTCCACCACAATGCTTCAGTGAGCCCAGCCTTTTTGGAGGAACAATTCTGCTGTTTGCATGTGGATTTCAGGGAAGGTGGCTCAAGTGCTGTTGTTGCCCCTGGCAGAGGTGGGCCACCCAAATGGCTGTAGGATTCTCACCTCTAAGCAAGGATGGTAAATGAGGTCTTGTGAACTCACTCACTGCTACTGTGCCTCTATCCAGACTGTCTGTGACGTGTCTGAAGTAATTTCCACTTCTTTCCATCCTTTTCCCACTCTACCTGGCTGAAAAATGACCTCCAGCTGACTTTCTTAGCCAAGGCAGAGATGCCTCCCAAATGTTGATAGCTCCAATCGCAGTGATTTCCAGATAGCTTGTCCCCTCTGTTGAGCCCAGAGAAGCAGTCAGGGTAGAGCATCTATGTTTTACCAGTGAAGAAGCTGGCACACAGCAGGTGAACATCCTCATAAGGATTTTCAGCCCAGCAATCACCAAGCCAGGTGTCTCATTACTGTATATAATGAAATAGTATCCTAAGAAGCGGGGGAAGGTAAACATATGTCATTCAAAAATCCCCTGATTATGGGAAGTGTCCACTAACAGGGCACTCAATTAGTCTGTGCAGCTTTGTATTTCGTCCATCTGTTATTACTAAGCTGGCCTCAAGTGTGCAGTTAAGTGCTGTAAACCTTTGGTTGGGACTGTTCTATTAAACTCTGTGGCCTGCGGCATCTGCCTCCAGCTAGGAGAACCATTTTGGGAACTTTCCAAATCACAACACCAGTAGTTATATTTTCTGTGTTCCAAACACACTTCTGGCCTGGTTGGTGGTCAGTTTCAGGGAAATATATCCATATATCTGTGTGATCTCTTGGAAAGAAGGAGTCTGCTCTGCAGTTTTTATGCACTAGACTCTCCACCTGGCGGTGTCCCCCCACCTGGCTCTGCTGTCCATGCCAGTGAGGATCTGGAAGAGCAGAGTCATAGCTCCTCATGCCACACATGATCTGCTCCAAGCACCACCACTCACCCTCCTGTGCATGCTTTGGCTGCAGACAGAAGATCTTCCTGAGAGCACCTCTTAGTGCTTCCTCTACTTCAGTGACCTCCCTGTTATAACCATGCCCAGAGTGGCCTCTGCTCCCAGGCTAGTGGCTAATCCTGGTCTCTCTGTGAATACTCACTTGAGAGCCTTCTCTCACTTCTTCCCCTTCCATTTCTGCTAAGTGAATGCAAATAATTTCTCAGTTCCCCCTTTTCCTTTATTATCCAAGTCTGTAGGCTGAGATCAGGACATCAAGATAAAGAGTGATCTGCCCAGCAGTGTGGAAAGATAAGGATCAGGAAACCAAAACGGCAATGAAGAATAAGAGAAAAAAGAAGCACACCAAGATGCTAAGCCTGCACAAGGAAGAGGGTCCACAATATGCTCAAGAGCGCCATGTCATGAAACACTGACCTTTGTATGTCTGTCAAGCAGTACTGGAGGAGCTGGTCATCAGCTGCCTCTTTGTGTCTCCAACAGCCACACAGGCTGCAGCTCCCTGCCTCTGAATCCTCATCTGGCCAGACTTTGTAAGTGAATTTGCCATTTTGCTTAGTGCTGTGCCCAAACCCAGAAGGTGATGAGGATCTGCGTGTACAACCAAAGTGCAAGGCAGAAAAGTGCTGCATGCAGATAAAGAGCATAATGAAGTCGTGAAAGAATATTGATTGTAGTGAACACTGCATAGATATGTCCAATATGTTTGTTTTCTGTAGTCATTCACCTCTGGGGAGCTTTTGGGAAGTTAATGCTGTGAGTGTTTGAGACTGGTTAAAGGAACTTTTTCACTATTTTGAGGACATATTTGAAGAATGTTTGAAGGTGATTGTTAGAAGATCTAAAAGTTGAGAGACAGAGGCTGTTAGCTGGGGCTGTCAGATGCAGAAACTAACTTAATGATATGAAGGACATTTTCTTATGTTTTTCTTAATGAGCTTGTGTTCTGCAGTAATAGTAATTCTTTGCTGTCAAAGTATCTAAGATAGACACTCCCATAGGCTTGTTCTTTTGGCCAGCTTGGAAGAAAACACTGTATTGCTTTAGATAAACAAGGGTTCCTGGCTTTGTCATGGAAAACTCAGCCAGCAGGAGCTCTCAGTTGCTGCTTTGAGACATCTTGCTTTCAGATACAATGGGGGTATCAGCTTTGACACGTTCATTGCAGTTAGCTGTATTGCAGAGATGCAGTTGAAATCAATGTTCACTGCTGAAGCCTTCCTTAGTCAGAATAACTCTTCTTTGGGAGATGGAAAGCATTTGCCTAAGTGAAAATTCTGATGCAGAGTCAGATTTGTACAAGCTCTCAGTAAGCTTTGAAGCATTTTCATGTCTTCTCTCCCCCTCTTCAGTAATTTAAATTTTTATGATCTACTTGGTGAAACATACTGTCATATAAAAGATTTAAAATGAAATGTATCTTGCCTATCAGTGAGCATATTAGAAGGTATTTTCACATCTCTTTTTAAGGCATTGGGAAAAAGTTGGACACAAATGCTGAAACTTACCTGGTGGTTTATAGGATAGATGCTCCATTCATGATTTGCTTCAGAAAGTAGCCCAGAGTAACACCTTGTCCTTCCTGGACTACAGCTTTGCACCAGGAAGGGACATCACACAGGGCTGTTGTCTGTGCCACTTGTCAGCCCTAACTCAGTGCCAGGGCCCAGCAGCAGAGACTGCGACAGCTGGCAGGAAGGGAGCACGTGTCAGGGAACTGACTTTATATGGATCCTATTGCTGATAGACAGCAGGAGTGGAATAACCCTAAATGGATGCTTGTGAAAAGTACTCTACAATATTTGCATGTTTCCAGCCTGGACACAGATGTCAAGGACATAATTTTCCATGCTGAAATACTTCCCAGCCCTCACAATAATTGGGGCAATAGGAAATATTTCTGCTTAGAGCAAAGAGGATTATGCTTTATGGCATACATACGCATAACACATGTTCATATGCTTTTATTAGCTGTCACCCATGCTTAAGGCCAAATGAGGCATGCCATTTTGCTAATGGACACCTGTCTTGGGAGAGAATTGTTCATTCACTGCTCACGGATGTGAACAAACATCTTAGACCAGCATCTAGGAATTTAAGGAACGAGTTGTGATAGTGCACCCAGACAGATGTCAACTTGGATTATTCAGCTGTACTTGTCTCAGAGACTACTACAGTCCTGCTGTATTATACACACCAGAGAATCTCAATCAGATAACCTTTGTGATCAGTATCTACTGGAGAATTGATATAATGTACATTATCTCTGCTGTCAGTTCATAGTTATTAAATTATTTTTGCTGTCCCGAACTCCTGATTATATGTTAAGAAAGGGTTAGTTTTCTTCAATCAATACTTTTCATGATATTTTATGATAATAACTCACTTATTGGATAATAAATGTTCAAATTCTCTATCAGTGTTGTCCTGGAGGGAAGAAAGGCATTCACAGTAAGAGAGATGACTCTAACAAGCACACCAGCCATTTAACTAGAAAGGCAGCCTTTCTGCAAGTTGATCATGTTGCCATAATAAAAGGTCACCAGCCATGGCATGTTTATGGGATCTTCTGCTCAGGTCACTGATATCTTGAACACAGAACTGAGGACTGAATTTAAAATACCCTTGAATGCCCAAGCAGTACTTCTGCAGGGAGCAAAGAGGGCTAAAACCCTGGTACTTCCCATGAGATGTTGCATGACCAGCTTCCAATGAGCGTTGTTAAGACATGTTATTAATTGTGGAAACTCAATTGTTACAGCAAGAGACAAATACAGACTCACAGAATTCCGGGTTGGAAGAGACCCACAAGGATCATCGAGTCCAGCTCTTAAGTGAATGGCCCATTTGGGGGTCAAATCCATGACCCAGGTGCTATCAGCACCATGCTTCTGCAAGGACACAGATTATGAAACCTGCTGATTTTTGCCAGCTTGGGAGAGAGGTATCAGTAGGGACCTAGACAGGGCTGTGAATTTTTGTATGCCATGGGCCCATTTGTGTGAAAATATAGTGTTGTGGTAGAAAGATGAGCTAAAAAGCAGTGATCACTTTGACCTTACTGCTGACAAGAAGCTCAGTCCACCTCTCTGGGGGTCTCTCTAAACTTCTGATAGGCAACAAGTCTGCCTCTGAAAGGTTGCCTGTGCTTATGATTGTGTTGAGCAAGTTCTGCAGTGGAAAATAACCTTAATGGCTGACACTACATTCTTCTGTAACACCTGCAAATTAGTGGTTGCTTAGCAAAATCTGAATGAACTGTTCAGACCTTTTTGCTTTTTGCTATTGTGGTACCGTGTTCTGTTCAAGAAGGAGAGATGCAGACTGTGATTACACAAATGTACTCTCCTACTGCTGATTTTAATAAAAACTATTTTTTAGTATAAAAGAATAGTCTAACTGGCCCTCTCTGGGATATTACAGACGAAGAAGACCATGTTAAAATGGCCAGTTCTTTCCCGTGAAACAGAATGCCTCACTAAAAGGACAGCCAGAAACTAGCATGTAAAACTGGGATTTTTCCCAATGATAAATCTAGGTTTGAATTCCCTGTAAGATACTCTCTTCCCTTGCTAGGACTCCTGAGACTGATCCGGAGGAAGATCTCAGATGTTCCATGGCATGATTGTCATGCTCTACAATTAGAAATCAAAAGGCAGTACAAAGGTGACTTTAAGGCAAGGAACGAAGTATACACTTAAAAACTCCAACATTCCCATACACCCCTGGAACATACATGAATATTGCTAAACTCAGGATGAGGTGAAATAAACTGAATTTATTATGGATTTTAGGTTTCTGACTGATACCTACATACTAATGAGATGGACTCATTAAATGTGCATAGCTAGACAATTTACCTAGATTTTTTTGGAGGAGGAATTTATTCAAAGCAGAAAGGATATTTTACTCAGAAAGGTTTGATGGTAAAATATTTTCTCCCAGCCAAATAAGATATGACTGAAAATTTTCTTTTAATTAATACAAGTAAAACTAGTGAACAGGGAAATTAAATTCCTCCAGAAGTAATTTTGCAGATTTGTTTAGCCTGAGGTTAAAGCTTCATTTGAGGAAAAGGGAGGAGTAGAGGATCTATTACTGTCCATGCTCTACTAGGATTCTAGTGGAATTACTGTTTTGTAATAAAAGATCTATGTCTAGTTAGCCATGAGCTGGAGCTTGAGTCAGAATATTTCATTTGAGGGCTGATCTGAGCAGCAAGACAGAAACCAGAAAGTCTTCAGCCCATGCTTGAAACACTCATACGTGGATCATCAGCAATCCTGTCACCTTTCACATTCAGAAAGTTATTCCAAAATTTCAAAGTGAATTATTTAATTTATTGCAAAATTTGTGTTGCAACCATTTTCTCATTTTTACGCTGTTGGTTTGCTTCTTGGTTCCCTCCAGGACCCTGTTCTCCTGATTGACCATGGCCTGCTGTATTAGCCAAAAAAGTTTTTGAGAGTGGAAGAAGTAGATAAGTAAAAATTGTGGGTCGTTTGGTAGTTGGATGGTCCAGAGATTGTTCCCCCTGGCAGTACAGATGGGACTGCACAATGTCCTGGTGCCTTGGTCTTTGAAGACTCTTCCCAAAAGCCTGTGCTTTCCACATGCCTTTGTGCTCTGTTGTTTCACCCATGTGTTACATTACAGGGGTAAAAGTCATTGCAAGCTCCCACAGAGTCAGTCCTCTCACTGTTTCATAGTTCAATATGAACTCCAAAAGCATTTAAAATGAGAAACTGTGACTCAAATGGCCTCAGAAGGGAGGAAATGTGCCCTCAGTTATTGCTGAAGAAGAGCTCATGGTGGCTGGGGGTCTATGGGCCCCTCAGAACCTGTGCATGTGGCCTCATATGGGGAGTTTCAGGCACAGTCCCAAGCTTTGCTACTTTCCATGTGGGAAACCACCCTGACCATGTAAAACAGGTGTCAACAGGATTTTCACAGTCACAGGCACACGAGACAGCATTGGGGGTGCCATGTGTTGAGCATCTCTTACATGCACTGCAGGAGGTTGCAGTCAGTCAGTCACTCTTCCTTTGATGCCGCTGTGGACACTGCCTCTGCCTCTTCGGCTCAAATCATGGACCACCCTGGAAGCAAATCACAGGGATGGTACATGAGGAGCCATCAGGATTCCTGTCCATCTTCATACTGTCATTTAAATGTGGCTCTGAACCTCTTCATAAGCCTGGACTATCTGCACTGCTTCCCTGTGCCTCAGGGCAGGGTTGGGAGAGCTCCATGGCTTTTGCCTGGAGGAGCTCAAGCCTTAACACAGCCCAGCGCACAAGGACATCAGATCTGCACCAAGCAAGCCACAGTGAAGCCTTCCTCAGCTCTTCCTAAATGATGATCCTTGTGGGTCCTTTCCAGCTCGGCATATTGTATGATTCTGTGACCCTGTAAACACAGCGGGGATGAGCTGACCTGCACAATGCAAAACTGAGCAAATGAGCAGAGCATGTATAGACTCAGCAGGTGTCAGGTCACGATTCAGGGCAAGGATAATCTACTGATATTTGCCATGACATGGGAAAAAGAGGCTGCCCAGGAGCCACCAGGGGCAAGAATTCCTTTTGCACAGCCACAAATAGAGACTTCTCACTAGTGAATGGGTTTGCCTCTTGCAGATTAGCCAAGCACAGATGCAGTGTCTGAGAGAGAGATGCTGGTATGAATATGCATTTCATAGCTGGCCTGTGTTCCCAGTGGTCACTCAGCTCAGGCTTTTGGTCATCAAGTGTAGCAGGGATGCAGCAGAATACTGCTAAACCAAAATGAACTCCTAAGAAAAGCAGTGGAGCAATAAGGTGCCAATGGTGAGCTGCCAGACACTCCCCACCTGTGTGGGAAGGTCATACCCTCTATGTACCACCACTTAGGGCATCTTGGCCAATGCATCCATCATCTTACTCTGTAGACTAATCTATGGCAATATTCAAGACCTGTCTCTTTTTTTCTGTAATTAGAGAATCACAGGTCGAAAGGTAACTCAGACAACCTATAGTCCTACATCCTGCTTGCTGTTAAACTGAGAATCAATGGGTGATCTTTGCTGATTTCATTTGTACTACATTTGAAGTTATGTGTTTGGGGGTTTTGTTTTTGTTTTTGTTTAATGGTTTTGGTTTTGTTTGTTTGTTTGTTTGGGGGTTGTTTGTTTTTGTTATTATGGGGGGTTTTTTGTTTTGTTTTTTTCTTAAAATGCTTATGTTGTATTCAAATGCTTAACTATCTTGGAGGCAACCAGAATTCAAGTCTGATGTTGACATTGTTCTTTCAGAATTGGCCTATATTTAGGAAAAAATAGGACAGTGAAGGAATTACATCATGCAAAAAAATACGTACACTGTCAAAGCTCTCCATTGCACCAAGGATTTAAAAAACCTTGGGGAATCATGTCTGTAGCCTCTATTTTGTATAAAGGTACCATTTGTGTTTTTAAAAGCCTTCGTGAGTAAAGTGAACTTTTTTCTCCAGGAAGGAGACCAGTCACAAGGAATGTATTAAATACAAGTTAAAATGTTAAAATCAAAGGAAATTAATAGGCAACGGAGCTCAGTTACTTTTCTTCAAGGATCACATTCCTGAGGAAATTGTTCCTAGAAATATGGTATTGTCCAAGTGAAGATATCTGCTGTGTGAGTATTTCATAGGGCAGGTACTCCACTGCTCCTTTCTTCACTGCCTTTTCCTCCCTAGAAAAACCTGGCAGCTCTGCCTCTACCCGAGCTGCCGACCCCTATGAGCTACAGCCTCAAGCCTGTCTGTGGGGATCTGCCTTGCCCACCCACCTCATTTTTTGGGAAATAGTCCATCTTTGTGCCTATTGTCCTATGCAGTCCCAAGCCAAAATTCACATGCTCCCAAGTCAAAGTCAGGCACCCCTTGTCAGCTCCCACATTTTATTTGGTCGGGTGCTTCCCACATTGTCAGGTGCAGCCCTCAAAGCATCTGCTTCATCACTGTCTGAGCCTACTCAATGACCACATATAAATCACTGAGTTGCATTATTTAGCTGTGAGTGTTGATCCAGAAGGAGATTTCACCAGGCTGAACCCATTACACTGTATGACTTGGGAGGAAATACTAAAATGACGCTCTGTTACAGAGAAAATATTTTACCTTTTCTGATTCACCCTGTCCGATGAGATTGACTGATGCAGATACATCACTTGCAGGTTAATTGCCAGTGAAATTTTATATTAACACTTTTTTTTTTAACCAAAATTTTGAGATTTTGAATCATTTACTAATGAGGAAGACAGACAGAACATGTATTTCATCATTTAATCATGTATTTCACCATTACATAGAAGTCATGTAATACTTTAAATAAAAGGGTTTTTTCTTAAAAATTCCTTGCTATCAACCCTTAGAAAATTTGACTAAGACCTTCATCTGTCTTTCAAGGCAGATCATATGGTATACCTCTCCATTTATTTCCAAAGGGTGTGTACCTGAGAATATTTCTTTTTACAGAGCAGTAAGAAACTTTCCAGGGACTGGAGCTTTCTTACATACAATAAGCAAAACTTTGGAGGCCTCAGCAGATGTAAAATAATGAGGTACTGCATGCAAATGAGCCTTTGATGTGTGGTGTAGCATTGTTCTGAGTTTTAAAAAAAAGCATGTGACTAACAGTGCTTAAGTTTTTAAAGTGAAGCATCCTTCTATGACAACAGATTGCATGAACTGCTGGAAAAGTTGGTTAATATTTTCCTGCAAGCCCAGCAGTCTTACAGGTGACTTATGTTATTTGTTTTCGTGAAGATCTCGCCAAGATAAAATACCGATGCTTTGAAATTTTTCTGCTGAAAAGATGCTTTCAATGTAAATGATTTGTATTAGTCTGTTCACGCTCCCATGTGCATTCGTCTTGCTTACTCAAAACTATAAACACAGAAAATTATGGACTTCAAAATCCAATTGATTTCACTTTGTTACCATTATTCAGTTATCGCTGAAACCAGGACTAGGATCCCTGGCTCACTTGGAAGGCTGCAGGGGAGCTTGAAGTTTCTACATATCTGGAGGTTTGAAATGGGCCTGATGGTTGTAATGTTTCCTGTGTTATGCAGCAAATCGTACTACCTCATCAGATCTCTCTTCTGACCTCTAAACTATACAAAAGTGACGAAATTAATTTACAGTTTGTCAAAATAATGGATTTAAGGCTGTTGGTTCTTACAATATTTTTTCTTCCCATAAATCTGTGTCCTCCATAGGAAATGGGCACACATAAAGAACTTCAGAATTAAAACAGACCTTACACAGGTCATGTTTAAATTGCAAGGGACAAGCAGATCTTGTCTTGCTGGTGGTCAGACCTTACCTTCAGAAGTAGAGTACATAGAAAAGAGGTCTCTCCATTATGCAGAGTTTCTCCTGTATCATAAAATCTCCATATTGCTACCGTCCAAGTACTTTGCTTTCCAATATTATTAACTGTTGTACATAAAAATACTATGGAAAATAAAGCTATGCTATTTCACTCTGACTGCATTTTTCCAAAGGAAAGTAATTACATTAGCATTTTTTCCTGCATTTACTCTCAATGGAAATCAGTCTCTGATAGTCATAGATTAAACCAGCATTGTCTCCCTGTTCCATGGCTTTCCTGGTTTTACTGAATCACAGTTGCATTATGGTTATACTGAAAAATGTTCATTTTTTCCCCTTTGTACAAATATTCTGTCAGTGCAAAATCAGGTATTGTTAACCTTTGTGCTCTTCAGTATTTCTAATGGCTACCCCCACTTTGTCTGCAAAAGTACTGTAAGTAAAAATTATTTTCTTTTTCTATCATCATAATTGTTCAATTCATTTGGAAAAATGTACCTAAAAACTACCACTTCTAATGCTGAGTGGCTGATAGCAATTTGTCAGGAAAGTGAATTTGATCAGTTATACCTTAGGAAAAGCAAGGAGGAATGTGAGAGATAAATTAGTACTCTCAGAGTACAGCTCTCCTGGGTGCATAGAAACAATGCTCAGCAGCTGTCTCACATTGCAGTCTGCAGTGGGATCTTTGCACAGACCCACCACTAGGCAGCAAGGTGGGGACACAAGGCACACACACAGGTGCAGGCTGCTCCCTGTCCCAGCTGAACTGATTCTCAGGAGACCAGGGAATGACACAGGCAAAGCCAATGCTCAGCACTTTAGTGCTGTTTCAGCACATATTCCCACTCATTACTAGTGGTAGCAATGGAAGGTGTTCAGAGATCTTCAGGTGATGGTGTCAGATTCGAAGTATCATGCACATGGGGTAATTTTTGGATGTAACCCATTTCCTTCAGAGACTTTCCTTCTAGGAATGTGTTTACAAGTAATACACAATCATGGCAGGTCTGTAGTGGGTTTTGGTTGGTTGGTTGGTTGGTTGGTTGGTTGGTTGGTTGGTTGGTTGGTTTGGTTTCTTTCTTTGGTTTAGTTTTTTCTCATGATCAGGTTTCAGTCTGGGAGGTTTTCTGGGAATGAGCACAGATACAAGGCTTGCCTCACTGGCTGGAGCAGGTGATGAGATGCAGGGCAGGTCTGCCATTTAGAGGGAACTGGAGAAGCTGGAGAAGTGGGCTGACAGGAAGCTCAGCAAGGGCAATGTCAAAGTCCTGACCCCAGGGAGGAACAACCCCAGGCACAAGACAGGGTGGCTATGACCAGCTGGGAAACAGCTCTGCAGAGACAGACCTGAGGAAACACAAACAGAGCAGGAGGTAGAAATGTGCTCTGGCAGGTGCCAGGTACTGAGCTATATCATCAACAAGAGAAGGGACAGGAGGTTGAGGAAGGTGATTCTTCCCCTCTGCTCAGTATTGGTGAAATACAACTGGAGTTCCAGTTCCCACGTGCGGCTACCCAGTAGAAGGGAGACATGGGTATTCTGGAGCAGGTCCAGGTAAGGACCATGAAAATGATGAAGGGACAGTAGCATCTTATGTAAAGAGACACTACAAGAGCTGAAACTTTGTAGCCTGGAGAAGAGAAGACTCAGGGAAATCTTACTCAGTGTCTAAATACCCAATCAGAGAATGCATAGAAACCAGACTGTCTGTGGAGAGCTTCTATGAGAGACTGCAGGCAACAGATATGAATTGCATTAAGGAGAAGATAAAATCTGTGCAGCAGTAGTGGTAAAGCACTGTCACAGACTGCCCAGAGAGGTTGTGAATCCCCATCCTTGGAGGTACTCAGAACTCAGCTGCCCAAGACCCCAGACAACCTGATCTGCATAGGAGTTAACCCTGGTTTGCACAGGAGGTTTGGATCAGATGACTCCCAGTCTTACTATCCAGCTTATGTGATTCTGTGATTTTAAGATTCTGCAAGGTCAGTTGTTAAATGTGTGGTTTCAACTATGGAGGAATTTATAAACTGTATGGGGAGAGGTAAGAAGCACATGGCAGCACAAAGGAGCACATGGCAGCACAGACCCCGGGGGGAGGAGGTGTCACACGGCAGACCCTACAGAGAGGAGCCTGCTGGAAGCTGACGGATGGGTGAACAGCGCATGATCACCCCATAGAAGGACATTTAGAAGGTGCATGGCTGACGTGGCAACACGGGATTGGTTGTGTACCAGAATTGCCATGTAAGGAAATGCTGTGTCTTGGGGAAGTGTAGAAAACCAGCTTGTTCCTTTGAATAAAGGATTCCGATCGGAGATCTGGGAACCAGAAGCAGACTCACATTCAGTCTGAATTTTAATCACTGACAAAACGGAATGTTTTGCTGCTCATGAAAAGATTTTTCAAACCATTGAACAAAACTTGTTTATCATGTGAGGAGTTCGAATGAGAAAACTTGAATTCATCGATATGTTTATCAGTATATTGCTTAGAAAGGGGCTTTGGTCTGAAAATTTAAGCAGTATAAAGCAGAAATGAATAGTGTTTACTAGTCATTCTTAGGTCCCCAGCATTGACAAGGAACATACTTCATGGATCTATGAACCTCTGCAGTTATCTTGTATAGAGAGATAAGCCTCATCTGTAACTTCTGCTGATGTGACCTAAGAAAGTCTTTTTTTAGCACAGCCTATGTTAGTTTTGTTTTGTTGAAATTACTTTACTTTTTTCCTCAGACTATGGGTCTGAGATGGTGCTGTTATTTTTTCCTTTCTTCCAGCCTCACAAAATGGTGTCTGTTCAGTGGGGAGCAGCATGTTACATGCTTGTGACAGTGTTGACAATAATCCATATGATCTCCTCTACAGTGTTCTGCCTTCTCATGACTCTGACAAATCTCTACCGCTTTCTGCTCAAGTGCCACAACTGTGAAAAGAAACCTGTTCCTGTGTCACCCCTTGGATGTGCATTTGAAACAAGCTCTATCTTGGAGCTGTCACAATCTGAGACCACAGCTGGTCAGGCTGAAGGAGGGAGGCAGGTATGCACTAAACATTTTTACCGTCTTGCTGTAGAACTCCAGGCTATTATCACCTGCTTCCTAATTCACTAATCTGTTCACTCGGTTTAAGCCTTGGATGTATTATAAAGTATAGTACCTAAACACTGTGAGCAGTGATGATAAACACCAGCCCAAAAAGAACCATTAGCTCTGCTGTCTGTGGTCAGCATGCTCTCGTGCTTCAGAGCCCGAAGGTTAAATATAGCACTCTGCAGTGCCAGCCTATCTCTCATGCAGCGGATGCAATTCTCCATAGCCTATTAATTTCAGTCTTTCATTTTGTTTTCGCATTATGAGATAGTGTAAAAACTGTTGCCCATATCAGATTTTTAAAATGGAACCTAATCAAAGCACTCTGTGTTCTGCATCCAGCGCCACAGTCAAGATGCTTTAGCAGCATGGCAACTCAGGGTAAAGGCTGACATTTGAAAAATATTCACATCATGCTAATGGTGAGCGGGTAGCTTGAGCAAACAGGAGAAAGTTAACTATGGAGGGGCATGAAGGGAATTTAAATTGACAAAATCTTCTTTGAAAAAGCCGAGGGCAAATCTGAATACAAAGTGCTTCCTGTAGCTTTTGAGTTTAGAGGAAAGAGGGGTTCTTTCTTTTATTTTTTCTTGTGCGACAGGAGAGAGGTTGTATCTTGTGAAGGCTGTGCTTGCTGTCTTTGTGCAAAGAACAGTGAAGAAGTTAAGAAAGTCACTATCTTGATTGCAATAACTTTCCACCAGGAGACAAAGAGAAAGAAATGTTTCTCCTTTGCTTATTATTTCACAGTTGAACTTTTCAGTTACTTAGATTTGATTTTGCTTATGCTCTTAGCCTTACACAAACAAGAAAACAAATAAAACAAATCCCAAAGCATATAGCGTTGCATCTCCCAGGCAGATGTAATTTACAGAAACAGTAGGCACACTTCAGGAGTTCACTGTGTTTTCAGAAGCATTTCCAATTCCAGCTATATTTCCCATGCTTAAATTGGGGCTCCGGTAGTCTCTCAGTAGTCAGAATTAACTTTGCAAGTGCATACATACTGCAGAGCAGCAAAGCTTAGCACAAGCAGTAAATCTGCTGCAGTGAGGTGGAGAGACCCTGCTGGGAGCCTGACACAACGGAAGCTAAAGCCTGTTTTTCTAAGAATCGTAGATATTATTTGGGTCTCAAGGAAAAAATGGGGTGCATCTGTGTGGAGATGTGCATGTACACAGCACACGTGCCACACACTGTGGTCAGTGCTTCTTAAAGCTACTGATGCAGGACATTTCCCTCCAGAAAATATGATTTTTTGAACACAGGTAAATAACTTCTCAGACCAAATCTTACTTTTTATTATTTAACTAACAAATCTGATGATGAAAACAGAAAGGTGAAAATTAGAGCCTACATTTCATAAGTGAGTAAGTCACAAGAACACAGCATCCATTTGTCAGGTTAAAATTGATTTTCTTTCAGCAAATCGAATACTTCCATTTCTGTTGAAAATGCCAACAGCTTTAGTTGTCATTTCCCATTTTTAGCAGAGGCATTCTTCTTTCCATAGATTTTAGCATTCTTCATAAAAAATCTAATTCAGTGCAGAAATTAATTTCAAAATGCTGCCATTTCTCACAGGATAAAAATCATATTTTTATGAGCTAGCTCAGCACTAAATATTCTTCCTGGGTTGTGTAGGATGAGAAATACTTTGTTGTAGTAGCACACCAGAGATGCCTCATCTGGTACAAGGCTTAAGTGTCCTTACTAAGAAGAGCCCCCAGAACCAGTTACCACTGCTCTTCTGTGGAAATTTTTGTTGCCTTACTGAAGATAACAGGAACCTGACTTTCTTACAAGGCTCAAACAGAGAGTAAATCCCATAATCTGTGCCCCGTTGTTTGCATTAACCAGTCTTTTTTCAGTTTTCAGACATCAAGGAGAAATGTCAGCCAGTTACACTGTGCCAGCTTGGAGGATGTCCCAGGTCAAAAAAGGAGAGGAATAGTGGTCTGGCTTTGACAAATCAGCTTTGGGCAACTCGAAATACAGGAACACCAGGTGGGAATATAGAGGATATGAGGATGTGTGTAATGGTGTGCACCTTCCAGTAAGCATATGAATAGCTGGCAAACCAAAAAAAAGGTTGGCAACCAATGCCTGCACTACCTTCAGCTGTTTTCAAAACAGCTCAACAGGATCCCATGTAGCAGGCTTGTGCTCCTCAAGTGCCTCTGCATCTAAGAGCCTCGGGGGTTGGTCGTGGGCCTGTGTGTTGCCTCTCAGAGCATGTTTCTGTGTGCTGGCATCATGCAAAGATGCAGATGTTGGCAGCACAGTTCTACTCCAGTGCTTTGCCCATGGGTAAGGCTGGAGAACATTTTGATAATCAGAGATTGACAGGAATCTTGTCTTCTGAAAACAATAATTGTATTACTTTTACATGCATTTCTATTTCATTGTTGATAAATGGTCACTCTTCGTTGCTAAGGAAGCTACCTTGTTCTGACTGTTCATCAGATCAAAGGCCTAGCAGATGCTCAGGGTGTCACTGGCAGTCAGTGGATGGAAGTAAACATGGCTATTAGTCTTCTATGCTTAGATGATGGCTCTTCACTGAATATTAGGGAGAGCTTGAAGATTAAGTGTTTTCCACAGTACAGAGAGAAGTGGTTGAAAATTGTGGTTTACCTGGCAAAAAGTTGGATAGTCCTAGACTGCAGCTTGATGGTGAATCTGAAACACTATATCCCAAAGCTGCGTGTCCATACTCACTTTCCCTTTAAAGTTTATGTCCTTTCAACAACTTCTGGGGTGGAACTTTGTTTTCTCCTCCTTAGTCACGTGTGTGGAGGAGAAGAAAGAGAAAGGGAAGGAGGAGCTTTGGATATGTTCAATGTGGTCTCATAAACATGCTATGGGCTTTACAACCACTTTTGCTTGGGTGAACAGGAGTTACTTTAATCAGAGGAATTAAACAAAACATGGAATGAAACAAGGAATTTAGACTCATGGAAATTTAGTTTTTAAGTATATGCTATGTAATCCCGTCCCAACAGAAATGATCACTGGCATGCTGCAAAATGTGAAAGCGCAACACAGTCGCAGTGAAGTTTTATGCTATGATGTGGATACAGAAAAGCCTGTTAGAAGGATTTTTCCAGTTTCTTGCAGTGTTCTGTGTGAATCTTGTCTTTCTCATGCAAACTATGAAAAACAGTAAGATGTTTTTCTGTAACTATATGTGCACCTGTTGTTTGTCTGAGTCTTGTTTATGGTACACTGGTGAAATGGATGTTTTAACACCTCACCCAATCACCCTGAGGGGTGGATGGAGTACTGACCGGTATCCTTATGGGATTACGACATATAAGTGGACAATTAATTAATTAAATATCACATTTTCCTGCTGACTGCGTTTGGATTCATTTCCTGGTCTCTGCAATACAGCCACACTATGAAACTGATTATCTTTTTTATTCTGCTGATTTTGCAATGAAAATCTACATTTTCATGAAGAACAAAAGAACAGTAAAACAGAATATTTGTCTGGAGTAAAATCAAGTTGTGAAATAATTCCAGACTTATTATTGCCCCCAGGCCCAGTTTTCTTAATTGAGAGAACGTGATGGAGATGGGTGGTGTTTCATAACTGTGTTTCTTACTGTCAAGAGAAATAGCACCTGATACAGCAGCCAACCTTTCAAGAGTGCTAAAATGATAAACTGATACCAAAACAAGGAAAGCATAACAGCTTTGTCTGTGCTGGGGGGCATACAGTGTGACAGTACAATAACTTTGCATTCCAGCTCTTGTCTTTGGGGAATGCTTGCCTCCATGGTCCTGAAGAAAGAGTGCCATATGAATATCAGTCTTGGTGGCCTGCAGAGGCTAGGTCTTTTTTTGTACATATGATGTATTTAAACCTCCTGCGGAAGTTTATATGTTGCTCACCCTAGGTATCCATTCTTGCTGTTCCTCTGTGATTCATGCAGTTTGTAGTGGGGAGAGTCTGCCAAAGGATGAGCGGGCTCGGGGATTCCAAAGCCTGAGTCCTTTCTCGTTGGCTGCAGGGAATGCTAATGAGCTGGCTGAAGCCTTACTCTCTCACAGTGGATACCAACCCTATGGACAGCATTTGCTCTTCAGCTGTACCACAAAACACCCCTATTGTCGTTACTGGGAAAGTGCAAGGTTCTGCTGGCTGTATTTATGACATCGTTAAAATTTCCTCCTTGCTGCTTAAGTCCTTTCAACATTATTGGGATAACATCAGAAGTGCTAAGTGAAGCAAAATGTTACATGCTTTGAAGCAGTAAAGGGGAAAATCTATGTGGCTGGGTTTGTTGGATGTAGGAACACTCAGGCTGTCCCTGCAAGTGCAATGCCCTGATGATCCATACCACATGTTAGTTACTTCTGGGCTGGACAAGGTAACTTCTGTTCCTCAGAGCATTGTTTACCAACTAGACTTTTAAGCCAGCTGAAGTAAATGAAGGGCATGGAGTACAAAAAGCAAAGCAGGATTTGGTTTAACAAAGATGTAGCAGTTTACCTCCAGCATACAACAAAAGGCTGCTCAGTGATTTTAATAGTTACTTGCCTAGTTACTTGCTGCTCTCTAGTCAGGGTTCAGTTCTGGTTTGATGATGAACATTTAGTAGTCTGAAAGATAATACTGATTTATTTTGCGTGATCATGGTCAAATCACTCAGCAGCTAAAAACAAAGGAAGATAATGTCCCATGTGATATCAAGGCCAATGTCTTCTCTCTGAAAACCAGGATCTGTGTAAGGATTCTGAAACTAGGCATCTCCAAAATGAAGGAAACAATAATACTTTGCCATGCTTGAAAGTTTTTTGTAGCATTTTCATAGAGATTGTAGTTAGAGACTTAAGGGAATGATATTGTTTTAAAGTTCTTTTATACTGAGGGTACAGCTCTGAACATATCCCAGTACTAAGAGGAAGCAGGACTGAGTAGTTCTAAAGCAGGTGAACATGACAGTTTTAGGAAAATCATATGTTAAGAAACAGCTGGTTTAATACAACAGTTCCTGCAGCACCCACATTATCAACACACAAAGGCACAGACATTTTTCTTTCAACTGGGCAGGCAACACAAACTGGTCTTAAAGCTTCCGGGAAGAAAAATGGTAAAAATAGCTCATTTACCTGATTTATGTGAGCCATTAACAACGTACTGCTATGTTCTGGTTCAACTTGGGTTGTAAATTTCACATGACAAAGAAGACAATTAAGGAAAAAACAGGTAAGAAAATGAACAAATCGTTATTTTACTGATTTCTACTTAGTAAAGATTTTACCAACACCACCTTTTCTTCCAAGGCATCTCAAATTGTTACCTGAATGTGTACATCCACATATCTCTTTCTTCAGCTGACAGAATCAAGATTGCTAGCCACTCAAGGGATTTTAAGTTTCCTTCTTATGATACAAAATACCCTTCTCTGGTTTATCTACCTATTTTTGTGCCATAGCAGCCTGACTTACATAAAATCAAGCTAGTTTCTTGTTGTAAGTTAAAAGAAAAGGCTCCATTTTCTTCCTCTGTTTCTTGATTGCTGGTCCTTCGTTAATCAGACGCTATTATGCTGTGTCTTTGGGAAAGCACCATGTATCTTTTGTAGTGCTCTGTAAGAGAAAGAGCAAGCAAGACTGGGGGGAAAAATGTCTGACATATATTCAGCTTGTGCAGGTAAACAGAACAGGGATTTCAGCCCCAAAATGTGAGTGGGGTCCTCCAATGACGAGGGGATTTAGGGTGCTCAACTGATGGAATAGTGCTGTGCTGCCGCCTTCTGAGACCTTGTGAGAAGTGCCTACTGCAAGAAGAGCAGTAGACAAGACCTGCAGCAATTTGTTTATTCTGGATGGGTGAAATGACATCTAGCTGGTTGAATCAATGGTGAATGCAACAAACATTCACCAGAAAAACATCTGGTCTTTCTCTGCCCAGTCAACAGGAACATTTACAAGACTCCAGTTCCAGATGTAGCAGCTCATCCCTGTGGCACTGAGAGTTTTTCTGACCCTTCCCAGACCCCACAAGCACCACGCATGGAGAGGGAACACCAAGAAGGCCTAGTCTGTGTCTACTGTCTGTTCTTCTCCCTGAGTAACCTCCTCCTCAGCCTGTCCATTCTGAAAAAGCCAAGACTGGGAGTTTATAAATGCCTGCACTTTCAAGCCGTGCCTGGGTCTCAGGTGAGGTTTGACACTTGCCTAAACCCAAAGTTCTATAAAAGAGAACGCTCTCACCTTGCTCCTTTTCTTTCCATCAAAACCAAGTGTATATGTGCATTTGTCAGTGTGGCTTCCTTGGATCTCTAAATTAGAATTGTGGTACAGAAATTTAAATGAGGCAATAGTGTACCAGCTTAGTTTTTGGGTAGAAGTGTCATTGCTAGTCCTCATTCACCTCTTAGGCAGGTAATCCTTAATACCTCCAAAGGAAACCTGATTAAGAGTATATTTTCTTGCTCATTTTTCTTACAGACTGTTTATTATGTATTTTATTCTATGAACATTCAGTGAGAGAGCAAATGAAAGATGGTAGCAAACATTCCAGCAACCTTGATGAGAGAAAGACTTTCACTGTAATAACATTTCTACAATGATTACTGAACCCTTCAAGTCAGGCTCAGGAGGAGAGTATACAGAAAAGAATCTGGGACAAGAGAATAAAATTAATTCTGAACAAGGTGGACCATCAAGATATATGTTTCTTTTTATATGCTATTTACTTACAATTTTTACCTTTGTCTTATTCTTCCAGAATTCTGAAAGAAATTCCTCTGCAGGCACCAAGCCTTTTCTCCACAGACCTTCCCTTCAGCTGTGAATTCTTTTTGAATCGTGGTACATGTGAAGTGATAAGAGAGAACAGAAGGTATGACAATTCTTTTCCAAGAGAAGCTTTAAAGGATGATAAATATTTGTCTAAGCAGAGTATTCAAGCCATATGCAAATTTGCATAATGGCACTCCAGGTGATGTGACGCATGGTAATTACTTGCAACCTGATAAAACGGAGAAATTCAGGAGCATGCTGCTGAATGCAAACATTCATCTGTGAAATACAACACTACCTTGTCACTCCTTAATAAGGGTATTATGAAGAAAAGACATGTTTTTAGGAAAGTGCACAAAGGACATATCTATCTGGACATGAAGGACATCTCCCTGCCTCCCTCCAGGAGTGTGATCACTGTATGCTCACTTCCTGGACATAGCCATACCTTTCAGCTTTTCAACTTGCATCGATTCCTTAAAAGCTTAAAGATTCTCATCATCCCCCAGAGCTACACATATTGTCCTGACTTTTCCAGCTCCCCCAGTAACATGGTTTGTGCTGTAATCACTCTCAATTAACAGCACTCGCATCATCAAGGTGGAGAAGAGCACATCGGGCTTACTTGCCTGTGGGCGATTAAATTGAACAAACAAGCACCTTGTTGCTTGAGGTGTGACAGAAGAAGGTCAATAGTTCAGAGCAGATAAAGAGTGGATTGTAGCAGTGCATAAAGGTATAATTAAGTTTCCATTTACCATGTTTATAAAGTCCAGAACAGAACCATGTGTCAGATTGAATGTGGTGAGATTTTGCCATTGGCTTTGCTTGGGCCAGAATTTCACTCTGGGACACATTTTTACTTACTGGGATACTTTTTTTCTTAGTCCATCTGAGTGAAGTAGGGAAGTATTCAAAGCAGGTAACACAGTTGTCTTCACTTTGAAGTTTCCTTGCATGGGAGAAATACATCAAGATAGAAGTAAAAGGAATCCTGTAAATAGTTTTCATGTCCTCGACGTGGTGGCTCCATGGTGCTTCACAATGGGCTGTGCCTGAAGGAACAGATGCACAAGATAGAGAGAATCTGATGAGCATTGAAGGAGAGCTCCTGGCCAGGGCAAGTAATCACAGTGTGTGCTTCAAGAAGGTCAATCAATGCCTGCTCGCTTTTTTTTCCTTTTCATTAGTTAAAAGCATAAAATGCAAAAATTCTCTGTGCTTAAACAATACAGAGCATTGTCTTGCACACTGATGCAACTACTGGAATTTGGATAAGGGAAGCCGTACTATATCTGCTTAGGGAAGGTACCCAACAGAGTGTTGCTGACAGAGCGTTAAGTCCCTTTCTCCACAGTGTGCTCTGTGCATCCTCTTCGTAATACGGTCTTTAAGTGGGATTAATGGATTCCTCAGACCTACCACACAATAGGAAGTTCTGAGCATTCATTTCATATCCGTGAAGGAAGAACACAGCTAGAGCAAATATTAACACTGTTAATATGAAAATGTGATCTAAAGGCACAGAAGATGTTATCTGGCCATAACTGTGAAAAATGAACTAAGGTTTTTGCTGATGTGGGCAGCCAGAAGCTGATAGACTGCACAGCTTTTAAAACTTAAGTGAAAACAGAGGAGGAATCATCAGAAAAGGAAATAGCGAAGTGAGTAACTTGTGGCAAGTTATCATACTGGAGAAAATAGTCTGAAATTCAAATAATCATTAGGAAAGACTATTTTGGGTAAAATATATATGTAAATTGTAAGTAATATAAATATTTTTATTACTATAATGTATGGAGGTCTGACAGTGATTAATGTACCTAACAATTTCTATTTTAAAAATACCTGTAAGAAATTTCGTAAGAAGCTTTCATAACTCTTTTTTTTTAAATGAATAGCAAACATAAGAGAGAGAATGTGATGGGGACCAAGGAGGTGCCTTTTGTTGTTTACTATTTGCGTTTTGGTTGCACAGATCCATTTCCTTTCTTTTTCTCGCCATTATTTTTTTGCCCCAGGGTTAGAAGGACTCTCTCTTGCATTGTTCTAAACACAATAAGTACAGAACTCCCTTTGAAACTGTAGTTTGCTAAAAATTAAGTCAAAACTAAATTCACCAAGTCAGAGTTGCAGTTATGTGTGGTTTGGCAGAAGACAACATGTTTTGGAAAGTAGGATCCTTGCAGCCATTCTTTGACTTCTTTGAAAAAACCAGCATTTTTGGCACACTTAAAGTTGCCTAGGAGACAGCAGGACATTTGATGTCCAGATATGATACCAGTTTCTCCAGGTATTAGATTGTGCAACCTGAGTAGCCAGAACCCATCACACCTTCCTTTCCAAGTTGAAACGACAATCATTTTATTGAAAAGAAAATTGATACTTCTCTCTTAGTTTTGCTTTCTCAAGTTTACATTGGTACTCTCTCTGTCTTAGATTTTTCTTCCTTGTTTTGTCCTTATATTGGATGAGAGGAACATATCTGTTCAATAAAGGCCTTCCTAGTTTGATGCCCACTGGGAACTTCATCCATCTAAGCATGTCAGCTAGTGGATGTCACTAAACCCACTACAGAATTGCACTTCTGTGTAAGGCCAGCAAAAAATTAATCTCAGGCTGTGGTTGAAATACGTATTTATTCTTCTCATACAATAGGAATTTAAACAAATATTTAAGATGGTTAACGTGATTTTAAAAATGTCAAAAAGTGTCAGGATAAAACTTAATATCAGGGATTGCCACAGATAGCTGCAAAAGGGAAATAATGGGAAATCCCATCCCTTTGCTATCAGTAACTCACCGTTGTGCTTCTAGAAGAGGTCTATAGATAAGGGCCTGACACTGGAAGTGACAGAAGAGATCCAACTCATCTTTCTGCTTCTTGTTTTCATGCAGCCATGTGTTACAGAAATTCTGACTGAGAAGCAGAAATTCTTGTAAAAAAATTTTAATAACATAGTCCTCACTAAAATCTGAGATTTCCAAACAGAATTTGTTTAATCTCCTTTAAGTTTTAACCATCTGACTTGCCTACTCCTTTAAACTCCCGCCGTGCAATTACCCGGGTGGCTCCGCCTGAGTATGCTATTTCCTGCTGATCCAGTAATTGATGGATAACAGGAAGTGTCTGAACGTGGATCTTAAATTTTATTCACTGTAGGAATAGATTGCATTGCCACCACTGTTGCTATATTTATTTAAACCAGTAATCATTGTTGCCATTTTATGTGCCCTCAGGAACTGGATGCTGCTGTGCTTTCCCAGCATGTCTCTTTTTCCAAAGACGTAACACATGGAAGGGACAATGGATCGAGGCAATTGCACAAAGAGAGCACTTCAGGATTTGCCCGCTGTTTACATCACGTGAGCCATGAATAGACTGGCCAAGCACAAACATGTACACTTTGACAAGGAAGAAAACAGCACCAAGCCTTTGAAATGGAATGAATTAGTGCTGACCTCTGCTTTCAAACTGAGAGTGCCTCTGGCTGGCAGGATGGCACACTGGTTGCCAAACTTGCCACTGTCTTTTGGTCTTGATGTTGGTTTTACTAGTTTCTTTCTCAAGTCTTATAGTTTTGGCAATTCTGACCAATAGAAAAAAAAATTTCTATAGCTGGACTTTTTGGGTG
This sequence comes from Gymnorhina tibicen, assembly GCA_013399875.1. NCBI lineage: Eukaryota > Metazoa > Chordata > Aves > Passeriformes > Artamidae > Gymnorhina > Gymnorhina tibicen. The sequence goes on from VXAZ01007731.1 coordinate 99,462, forward strand.
GGGAGGGGTCAAGGACCTGACCATGGATCTTGGATAAGTCTTTTTGGAAGGGAATGATTGAGCAAGGGAGAAATTAGGGACTATTTTTCCTATCATTCTTACTCAAGTCTCTGCAAATCTCTGCCTTGGAAACCACACGGGAACTGTGATATGTGTGTGGGGTTGATTTCTCAGTTATGGACAGCCTTATCAGTGTGTTAACCACAAGGCTATCAAAAGCATAATTTGCTTCTGCATATGCCAGTGTAAGCTAATCAGAGAAGGATGGCAAGTATAATCAGGGCTTTAAAATAGCATGGCTATAAAAAGAGATAGAATTGACAAGTAGCTTTTAGTTTGGAATAGAGATGACTATTGTAGATATATAAAAATATAAATGGCATAAAAAGAACGAGAAGTGATTGGGATTTGAGTGAAAACATACTCAGGAGTGAAAGAAGGCTCCCCTCTCCACTGCCTTGAAGCACAAAGGAACAGAGGGAACCTCTTGCTCTGAAAAGTCTCCAAACTGAAATTTGCTGAAAATGGGAGGACATACCATGGGAAGGATAACTTGGTATTTGTCCTGATTTTATATTCCTGTTGTGCCTACTTACTGGCCTTTCACAGGCATGGTGCCAGGCTGGGTAGCCCTCTCTGTATGGCCCTGGCTATGATTTAAGAGGCAGTACCTTTTTAGAGCACTTCTTGCAAGTACAAGTAATGTTAGACATAACTAGGCCGGTCTTTTCCATATCCTTTTATGTACTGTTGGGATTTCAAACACAGACACACACACACACATTTAGAGCATATTATGCAGTGCTCCTGCCTCATACACATTATAGGTATCACACTATACAGCTGCCACAATATTCATGTTTCTGCTCAAACTCTAATAGAAGAGGAGACTGCATTTCAAGGTGAGTGCACCCACAGTGACACTACTTAATAGATTTCAGTGTAGGAAATGACATAATTAAAAGCTATTATCCCAGACGTAGAAACCGAATAGAAATATCCTGTATTATTAAATACTTCTGTTTTGTGAGAATGAATTGTGTTAGGAGTGTTTGTTTGTAAACTGATTAGAGAGCTAATGATATAAAAAATACGCATAAAACATAAGCAGAGTCCCTCACGGGATTTTCCCACATGCACAAAGGGTCCATAATCTGTTTCTCTCTGGCCTTGCTACTACGTGGAAGGCTTGGAATATGATATTAACCATGAAATGACCTTTAATTGGGACAGGACTGGATTTCCTCTGTAATTGTGGCACATCCTGTGGGTGATTAGTAGTTGTCACGGGAAGATATTCCATATATATTTCTAAAACCATTTGTTTTCCAGGGCAACACTTTGACTAAAGGTATCATTGCAGACAGATTAGTCTGAGTAGGAAAACAGACTCTTGCATTCCTGCTAAAATCAGTTGTCAGCAATTATTCAGCCTGATGGTCTTTAGTTGCTGTATTAGTTCATTGTTGTGTAGATTTATATAGATACTTCTTTATAAAACTTCCACAATGACTTTCTGTTTATAATATGACAGGTTAAAATTTCTTATTTGCTTCTTTTCCATGCTTAATTAAAGCAAAAATAAAGGTAAAGGTAAAAATAAATGTAAAATTAAAAATAAGAATACATTGTTGTCCCACTGTGGTCCCATGAGCAAGCTCTAATGACAATGTCAACCCCCGTTTGAGAGAACAAAATCTCAATTCATGGTACACCTATTTGCTCTGAGTTCTGGTTTTCTTTTCCAGAGAAATAAAAGCTTTGAGGCTCTAAGGGGACATACACTGTAATGTTGGCCAATTCTCCTTGTATCACTTGGGACTCAGTTTCTGAAAGCTGCCCCTGCTGCTGTTTGCACCTTTTGCAGTACATCACTAAGCTGCTTTGTCAGCTTGAGGGCTGGCTATTTAATTTTTCAAAAACATGCAACTACTCTTTTAACACAGCTATTAGTTCGCTGCTCTTTGCTGACAAGGGAAAAATAATTTCACAACATCATTTTAGAATTATGTCACTGAGAAGATGGACTTGTCCCCAGATGCCTTGCCCCAAATTCCTCCATGGCAAATGATGACTATAGCCTGTATATGTGCTAGATATTAACTGGCTATATGGTTAAATTAATGAGTGAAAACAAAAGAACATTTACTGAAGCTGGCTTTAAGTTTGCAGTGATGAATATCTCCCACTAGCTCTATTATTTTTGGCATGCACCTCTAGTCAGTGTTACATTTGTTCAGACTCCTCAGCTCAGTGAGAGAGCTCAGATGTGTAACTTCTACAGCTGTGGACATATCAGCTGAAGTTACTCTCATGGCTCACCGCTGACCTGTCTCTTTATTGGAATTCATTTTATCAGCTTGAGAAATCTGTGATGTGTGTATTTGCCTTGTAACTTTGAGGTGCCCAGGGGCATTTACAATGTCCACAGAAGCCCATATCCTTTAAGGCTGGTACTTGCAGACCAGGTAGAATGTGTTAAGTCACCCCAGTGTCACAAGACACCCAGATGTGGGCAACTGGATCAAGCCTCTGAAATTTGGCAAAATGATCTGTGCCATGGGGTTTCAGCTTGGATGTACACTTGTTTCTGGGCTGATGGACTCAAAGTGTTCACACGTAATAAAAGCGTTCAGTGGGAAGAAGGCTTGTTTGCAGTTAAAACAAAGATGAACCGAATACATGAATCTCTGTTTATCTCTTGGAGGCCCTTACATTAACTCCTCTCGTTCCCAGGAGTTTTCTCATGTTAAAATCCTTTCCTGCCCCACCAGCAGTATGTGTAAATTGCCAGTGTGATGGGAATGGCTGAGATGGAGTTAATTTTCCCCATGGCAGCCCCCATAGAGCTGTGCTTTGCATTGGTAGCTAGAAAGTTGTGGATAACAGCAGTGTTGTGGCTGCTGCGGAGCAGTGCTGGCACAGTGTTGGTGCTGTCTCTCTAACATTCCCCCCATCAAGGGGCTGGGAATGGGCAAGATCCTGGGAGGGGACAGAGTTAGGCCCAAATTAACCAAAGGGGTAATTCTGTACCATATCACATCAGCTCGGACTGAAAAGCTAAGAAAAGGAGGAGGAAAATGGGACAGTCATTATTTGCAGTATTTGCCTTCGGAGCAATTGCTACGTCTGCTGAAGCCCTGCTTCCCAGGAAATGGCCAGACATTGGTCACTGGTGGAAGTAGAGAATAAAATCTTCTTTTTTTTGGTCTTTGCTTGTGCAGTAACACAGATACTTAGGGTTCTATGCAGTCACAGAGTCAGAATCTATTAGTATAATTCTTTTGGTAAAAGGCCTGGAAGGTGAGGGGAATTGTATCAAAGCATGTCTCTAGTTTCAGCAGACCTCTGGATGAATTTAACATATTCTGTCTACATTCTGTCTAGACCTCCCTTTTAATTTCTAAGGTAGCAAAAATCTAGGTAATCATTCACACCTGCCATAGTCATTGCTCTAGCCAAAGTGATGGTTTTACTTCAAGAGACTTGCCTGTTTTTATGACACTGGAGCCGTGCAAAAAATTATTCTGCTCCATTCTTATTGGAATATCTCCTAGAATTTACTTATCTTTTTTTGCACTTTATTAAATCAGCTACATCCCTGCATTAAATCAACCACAGTCCAATCATTGTCAGCAAGAGGAACTCTACCCTTTGCTATTAAAGCATATGGGCCACAATCTGTTAGTATTATTATATCTGACAAATATAAATTTCTTAAATCAGAGGGCATGAGTTCTTGTCTTCCTAAATAATCTTATAGTCTCTCTCTTGCTACTTTCCATTTCTTTCAACAGCAGTCAAATTATCTTTGCCTTGCAGTAAAGTATGGCATTTATTTGTCTAAAATAATAATCTGCTCTCCAAATTACTTTTCATCTGAAGATCATGAAGTGCTTTACTTCATGAAGCTTGCATAATCTCACCATCATAGAGAGAGAAAAATAGAGAACTGGAAAGGACCTTAGAGAAGTGAGTATTTGACTTGCCCAAAATATCTGCTGTTTTGACACAGAATTAAGGTAATGTAGTGAGAACAGTGCAGTCAATTTTCCACTGCTTTTATTTTCCTCCTAGTGATATTTTGAACTGCAATAGTTAGGCATACATAGTTACATCAGCTTAGACTGAAGTTATTCTTAATCAGTTGATTTGGATGATAAGATTTCAGCTACATATTTGCCCCTAGGTAGCTGGGGTAGAAAGAATAAGAGAAATGCAATTGCAGCTTGATTTTCATTCCACCTTTTGGAAGAAATCTTTATCTCTTTGACTAAAATTTGCTCTCATTAACACACCAAGCTCGTGTGCTATAGCCAGTGGCTGGAAGATCAACCCATGTAACT
>VXAZ01007732.1:8612-20843 GCA_013399875.1 Gymnorhina tibicen
AAAAAAAAAAAAAATTATATATCCACCAATCTAGGGTTTAATTTCAAGAAAAAAATTAGAAGAGTGACCTTATTAAAAAGTATTGACTTGTAAGTGTCATGAAGAGTTTTCAGAGGCACTATGAGAGGCTGACAGAAAAAAAAACCAAACAGGAGGAGCTTTCCTTATAGAGGATATATTGGAAATCTGTTTCAAACACACATAACAGAATATTCTGTCTGGAACAGAATAACAAAATGAACTATTGCAAATTGCCAAAACTAAATGAAAAAGACTTACTAGTGTTGAAGAGACATGCCTCCAAAATCACTAAATTATTAGTATTGATGTGCTACCCATCTTAGTTACAGCATTTTCCAAAGCAGGTTGCTAGTGTACATGCCTAGCTTCCCCTCCTTTAGCTCTGAATGTAAGATAAGCACTAGTTCTCTTTCCCACTCATTTGCAGTCTGACAACATTGCAAATTAGTTCAGTTCACTGTGGGAAAAGCTGCAGGACAGAACAGCCACAGCAACACAAGATAAGCGAATATTAAATGCTAACTAAACAGATAATTTATTAAAACAGTTTCTGCAGTATCTTAGAAAAATAACAAATCATACACAAAGAAGAAACACTGAATCAGTGGCAACTTAAGATGTAGTTCTTTCATTCTCTCACAGCTACTGCTTTTGCTGCTGGTTTAGACTGACTTAATGGACTCCATGAACTTAAAGGTTTTTTCCAATTAAAATGAGTCTATGAGTCTGTGACTCTAACACTGTGACCCTTGCTTAACCATTAGAATCAGTTCAATCATGCCAATCAATTTTGGCATCAATAACAACATTTGAACTGTATCACCCTTCCCTAGATTTCTGAGAGGGACAGTTTAACAAGTAACTTATACATGTGAAGTAATCAACAGAATGGAACAAAAGGAATTTAAGAGAGATAAGGAAGATAAAGAACAAAAGAAAATACAAGTATCTTTTAATCATGAAAAAGAATGGAAAAAATATGATAAATATACTTGGACAAAGAATACAGAATTATTCTTTAAAGAAGCCATCAAGAAGCCACAATAATAAATAACTAATAATGTATTTTCAAAACGTTATGCTACTAAATATAGGTTTTCATACCTGAGAAAGCCAATTATTTTACATTTAAATATCTTCCAAAAATAGACATATTTTTTGTACTGTTTTATGTTCTTTTTTTAAACCCAACAGGGTAATTGGCTGCATTGTTTCAAAGTGACTTATGATGATTCTAAGCAGATGCAAATTCAGACTTATAAATTTAGACTATCTTCTAATAATACTCTGAGTTAGAAAAAGAGAAATGAAAGCCAATACACAGAAGGAGCAGAACTTAAATACAAATTTTACACTCAGTGATCCTGGTATATTCATTCTTCCATTAATAGTAGGGGTTTTAATCATATCCTCTCGAGACCCACAGAGTTCTTCAAAAAAAGACCACAAACCTGAAGGCTTACCAACTCTATTTCTTCGGAAAAAGTAAAATTCACTGCATATTTAAATAATACTCCATACAAGTTTGTTATATTAGACTCTATGCAAACTTAAAATTAGCAGTAAAGACCGCAATTATAAAGAGTAAGCAAATCAGTACGATCAGCAGATGGTTTATGCTTAGGAAAATCCCCAAATCCTAAGGAACAGATTTCATGGGGGCACAGGAATCACTGGGGAGTCCTAAGAACAGGAATCAGTCTTGAATATCTTGATGGGCTGGATGGTTGAATGCAATGAGCTGTAGTCAATGGCTTGATGTCCAAGTGAGGGACACCACCAGTGACAAGGAGCGTCCCTCAGAGGTCAGTGCTGGGACCAGCACTGTTCAACATCTTTGCTGGTGACGTGGACAGGGGGATCAAGGGCACCCTCACTGATGACACTGAGCTGTGTGGTGTGGTCACCACACTGGAGGGAAGGGATGCCATCCAGAGGGACTGGACATGTACATGACAGTCTTGAGAGGTGGGTCTGTATGAACCTTGTGAAGTTCAACAAGGTCAAGTGCAAGGTCTTGCACCTGGGTCATGGTGATCCCAAGCACAAGTACAGGCTGGGAGGAGAAAGGATTGAGAGCAGACCTAGGGAGAAGGACTTGGGGCTGTAAGTGGATGAGGAGTTCAACATGACCTAGTGACATGTGCTTGCAAGCCCAGAAACTCAGTTGTGTCCTGGGCTGCATCCAAAGAATGATGTGGCCAGCAGATCAAGGGATGTGGTTCTACTCCTCTACTCTGGTCCTGTGAAACCCCACCTGGAGTGGTGCATCCAGCTCTAGGGCCTCCAACATAAGGACACAGACCTGTTGGAGCCAAGCTGGGAGTGTTGGGGATATTCAGCCTGGTGAAGAGAAGGCTCTGGGGAGACCAAAAGCAGGCTTCCAGTATATAAAAGGTGGAAAGATGGAGAAAGACTTATTACATGGGCATATAGTGACAGGACAAGGTGGAGTGTCATTAACTGAAAGACTGTAAATTTATATTACACATTAGGGAGAAATTCTTTACTGGGAGGCTCGAGAGGTATTGGAACAGGTTGCCCAGGGAAGCTGTGGATGCCCTGTCCCTGAAGCTGTTCAAGGACAGGTTGGAAGAGAATTTGAGAAATCTGATCTGATCTAGTGAAAAATGTCCCTGCCCATGACAATGGGGTTGGAACTAGGTGATATTTAAGGTCCCTTCAAAACCAAACTGTTCTATGATTCTGTGATAATAAGGTGGACCAGATGATCATTGTAGGTCCCTTCTAACAGCTGTTCAATCAAAGAATTCCAGAACTTGAAACACAGTTCTATTTACATTTTTGACCACAGTCTGGCAAATATTTGCAGGCCATTACAGTCCTACCCAATTCCCTTCATGAAGGTAGTGTATAGGAGACATCTACTGCAGACATGCCAAGGAAAAGAAAATTTAGAGGGAATTTTTACCTGAAATGATGTAATCAAAGACATTAACACAGTTGTATGGGAAAGCCGAGTTGAACGCTACTATGAAAAAAATAAAATTGCAGCATTGTAAAACAGATCAGAATATTTATTTTAAAAAATCCTGCCAGACCTGTTTCTGGAGTTGTCAAAATGCCAGTGAATAGATGGGAAATTTAAAGAGAACCTTGTTATGAAAATGTGATGCAGCAGAGTCATGTACATATGCCAGATTACATTAGAGGTTATGTGTGGCTCACACAGTCAGTAAAACAGGAACTTATGTGTCTAATACCTGTCATTCCTGCAGACTCAATATCTGTTATAACCAGTCTAAGTTTCTGCCTTAGCCAAAACTGAAGTCTGATATTTGAAAGGAGTTTTAAAGGGAAAAGCATATGTTTGACTTGCAGAAGTAGGGTAAGTATCACTTGTGCCTAGTACAGTGTAAAATATGCAAGTAATTAGTTTTTTTCTGCTGGGTTCTGCTGAAGCTTGTATATTATATTTTTAGAAGATTCGAAAGATACCTGAGTTGAAAATTCTTGGACAAAGTTCCAGGGTGACATTTACCCTGTGCATAATCAATGTGCCCTACTAGACAGGGTGGGACCTATAAACTACACTTAATATCATAGGCTAAGGAATTCAGTAGGCTTGAAATCCATGATCCTGAGCACTTAAGAACATATCAGACACCTGACAAAAGGGACAACTGGATGAAAAATATCTGCTTGCCTAACTATGATTCTGGTTGTCCAAACACCACATCACTCTGTTAAATAGGGTGTTTGTAACCTCAACTCTTAGACGTTCTATTATCTCAAACAAAAAGGAATCTACTGGGAGAAACAAATGACTACTGAGATAACAGCAAGGACCTCTAATCCAATCTCCACAAGCACCAGGGTATAAGACATGCAAGTAAACTGTGCTTTGTATCAGAGCTCTGCTCTATAACCAAGAGAATATGCACAGATTTCATTTCCACTTTGAAAATCACATTAGAAAATAACATTTTCTTGGTAGCTACAAACTCAGTGGACACTGATAGAAAGCACTTGTACCTATAATGAAGATAAAATCAAATGCATGTACTGAGAAAGAAACCTACTAATAAAAAATCCTCCTCTTTAATACAAATGCTCTAAGAATAAAATGGAAAACAGTCTTATCAGTGTCCATATGGACTACAGAAATCAAAGACATATCTATGTTTGTATTACTGATTTCAGTTTAAAAAATACTCTATCAAAAAAGAAAAAACCCAGGAAGAATACAAAAATAACATAAGGAATTCAGACAGGAATTTTAATATAATGTTAAAAATACAGGGAAAGGCATAGGAAAAAAAACATACAAAAGAGAAAAAAGTCCTGGACTCTGCAACTTAGAAAGGACATAACAATGTGGGCTTATAAAACAAAAAATGATGCAATGAAAATATACTGGGCTGCTATGACTCAGAAACTGTAAATTCCAAAGTGCAGAAAGAAATGCTAAAAGTCAGCATTGCAGTGCTTGTCTTGTTTACTATCAGAAGCTGAACATGGAGCTTTTCAGATATCTCATATCAGAACTCTTACATCTAACCTATGTATTAGGACATGTAATTAACATCAGTCAATATCCCAAAATCTCTTGCTTCCCCTTGCGATATATCCAAGGCTCTCACTATGTTCTCAGCAATCAATCATATCCTCTCCCTAAAATTTTATCCTGAATTTTACCCAATTTCTTTGTTGTATTTACTCAGGCAATATCCATCAAATACTGACTATTCAGAAGACACTGTCAGCTACTTGAGTCACTGTCAGTTTGTGGGCCTCTGTATTTTTTTCCTTCTATTTGTCATACTGTTCTCCTTTACTCAAGAGAACTAAGAAGTAACTTTCACCATTTCTTCATTTTCTCCATTGCACTCAACTGAGCAGTCTTTGCATATAAATCAAGCCTCACAAGCAGCAAGAACCTAACATGAAATTTTCTTTATTAAGATGATTATTTTGTAAATGCAATATTCTTGCCTTTTTCTCTGTAGAATGGGTTATGAACTTCAACCACAGGCTGAATATAGGAAAAATGAACAGCTTTGATCCAGTGCAGCCACTTCTGTGTTTTTGTGCCTGAGAGGACTTAAATACCTTTGCCTAAGGAAGCAGAACAGCTTTATGTTAGCAACCATGTGCCTCAATATAAATCCTAAGCAACAAGCACTGAAATAATCACCTTCTTGGATGTGGGCCTGTTAATACCCTTAAAAGACAGAACTGGTAAGCCAAATGATCCTCTGTGTGTTTTTCTCAGGCTGAAGCAGGCTGAATATTATTACTTCCAAAGAATGTAATATCTCTCAGAAGAAGCATCACCAGCATCTACTCAGGTTTTACCTGAACTGCAGATTTGAAATGGGGACAGCAAAGACTATTAGCAAATCAGCTGAATTTTTCTCAGTTTTCTTATTAATTATTTTCTGGACTTGATTCTGTCACTTCTGAAACATGAAACTGAAACACCAGTGCTTCAAATAAGAGTAATAGTGGAAAACATGCATGTTTTATATTGTTTTAAAAAATAATCTGTAGATGTGCACAACACTTACCAAGAGATCAAAAAGCCCAAAAAGCATTGAAGCTTCCCCAAACATCTCCTTTTTAAACGTTTGAAAATGAAATTATAAGGTAGCATGTCATGGATTGCTGGAAGTATTACACAGCTTTCACAGGTAATTAAGCCAAACTATTTTGATTCTGAAATGAAACACCTTCCCTATTTACAGAGAGAGGACAGCCGTGATAGCCACACTTCACTTTCCCTCAGTGCAGAGCTACAGCTTCACTATTCTGTACATCTGCAGCAGCCTCCTTGCTCTCTGAGCTACGACGTGGACAGGTATGGGAGAAAGCATTTAGCTAGTACTCCCTACTTGAAGTCATTTGTTATCTCCTGAAAGATGAAGTGAGCCATAAGGGAGAAGCCTTAAGCACTGTCTAGCTTGCATGCTGCTTGTTGGATCACAGTAAGCCTCAAGGCAATATGATTAACTACTGTTGCTGTCAAACAGTTTGACTTTAAGAAGGATATAAAGTCAAAGATAGTGATAACAGTCTTACAACTGAAGTTTCGGGTTGATCCTCTATCTAAGTGTAAACTGGGTTGTAAATTGAAAATTAATGTGTAAACCACATACACATGCAAAAACTACACCCACAGTGAGTTGTTTGTAAAGAATTTCCATAGATCTAAAGCCTATTGCTATTTATTTTTCTATTTGCTTGATTATTTTTGCATACAAAACACAAGTAAAAGAAATACTAATGGAGCAAATGATAAAAAATGCACTCAAGTATGCAGAAGAATACAAATATGCTGATATAAACATTTTACATCATCTTCCATATAAAAAAAAATAGGGCAAGTAATTTGCAAAAGCATGAGATACTTGTGGTCAGTTGTTAGTGTCTTTGATTTCTATTGGGATTATCTATCTATTGCTACTTATTATTGCAGTGACACAAATACATTCAGTTGTTCACAGACAGCTGCTGTGGCTGACAGTCTTTCACTTAAAACTGATAGACAGCAGCATATTTTTATACGTCCTTTTTTTAAGCAACCACACATCAGTTAATTAATATACCCACCCTAGCATCTCTATTTCATAACCTGAATAAGCATGTTCCAAGGCTGAGTGTTTCACTCATACAAATCTATTCAGAAAGTGATTTATGGCTACTAAGTTACCCTCATGAGAAATTTAACTCTTAAACATGTACATCAGAAGTCTAAAGGTAAATTATAAAAAAATAAACATAGGAAAAAAAGCATCCAACATACAGATTTGCATATCTGTGTTATGTATAGTGCACCAAATTCAAAATATTACAATGCAGTGTAGAAATGATCAATGCAGTCTATTCCTATAAACACATAATCTTATAAAAACAATGGAATTAATGTTCCATAATCTTTGGAGATGTAACTCACAAGAATTAGATTTGAGAAGAACACTGGACTAAATTAGAGCTTGGACATTATGCTTTTAATTATTTGAATTAAAACTACAGTTCTCTGTTCAGTCTTTTGACAACAGCAACCTAAACACCTGAGGTCTTCCATAACCTCATTTTTTTCTGGGGTTTTGTTATCAATATATGACAACTGTGAACATTTTGACTTTGTAAACTGTTCTTGTATTTTACAGCACTGTCAGTAGCCATGTAAGATAAAAGAGGAAGAAAAATCAGGCACAAGTAGAGTGCTGTAAGTCTAGTTCTGGTTTACTCCATATTGATATTACAGAATTAAACTGACTTCACCGTAACATTTTTCCAATGACTACTTCTGAATGCATGTCTGAATTTGATCAAAAGAATGAAATGTCCATGGTACATGGTATTTAGAATAGATGGACCAAAGTTACACCAGTAATTTAAAATGGAATGAGAAAACTGTATTTGCCAGCATTTCACATGGAAGAAGAGTTATCTACTAAACGAGTTGGAACACCTGGACACGTGGCTTTGGGCCATGCACAGATGACCTGCTGCAAATTGACAGCTTCAGAAATATCTTAGACCTGTTCTGCACTCATGGATCAGTTGGACAGCACATGCACAGGGAGGATGACATGTTCTGGATTCACCTAATGCACTCCATGAGCCAGGAAAGGCTGATCTGCCTCTTTGTCCACAAACAAAACAACTGGAGAGATTGCTGCTGCTATCACTAATTTTCAGGATTGCAGATCATCCCAGAAAGCAGCTATCCCAGAAAGCAGCAGGGTAGTAGATAACTTGCAGTAATTTACTGGGACACTGTTAAACTAGTTAGTTGGTTTAAAGAAAAGAAAAAGAAAAAGTTGGATTCTACTTATTGTTTTCTAAATTAGTCATTACTAATTTATTAGTAATTATTATATAATTACTAATAATATACTAATTATTAGTCATTTATATTAGTGATCTCTAATAAAGAGTGGACCAAGAGAAGATAAGGACAGATTTATTTGTACAAAATTAGGAAAAATGCAAGAAGGGAAAAAAGTTTTAGATGTAGATAATACATTAAGAAAAGTATGCAGCTCTGTACTTGACTTGAAAACTAAGAGTAAAAAGTTAATAATAAAAGAAGAAACAGGAATGAGAAAGGTACACCATGTTTCCTAATCCTTTACCTTTGCAAATTAATGTTCTGTTTTTCATCACAGTGCATTTTTCTCCCAAAACTTAAGCTGCAGTCTAAGTCAACTGCTGCGTGTATTCTAAAAAAATTTGATGTTGTTCTTTTCTTAAATATGTAAGCATTAAATATTTAAAGTATTGAACATATTCTCATCTCTAACTTTTCTATTGCGCATTTTACATATTTAAGAAGGCTGACATCGAATCAAAGTCACAGAAGTGGCCAAGTCTTCCTTGTCCTTTTGCTTCATTTAATCCCCTGATGTTCTTATAGAAATATCTTATCAGGAAAGTGGCTACTCTCAGAAATGAAGCAATGAAATCAGGGAAATTTCAAATTTTCTATAATGGCTTTAAACATGCTGCAAAATGCCTGAACTCACTTTGATAAGAAGTATCTTATACACAGAAATTTTCTGTAACTTTGATGAAATGGTAAAGACAATCATTCTGAGCCAAACACCCAGGTATTTTAAATAATCAGATATAAAATAGAATGAAATACAGGACCACTGAGAAAAAGGACTGGGATAGCAGAAAGGAATAATCAAAATTAACAAAATCCACTGGCTTTGGCCAGAGGTTTAGATTGACCTGAAGAAAAAACCAGACCACTAAGAAAGAAAATGTATCGCACGGTAATGTTAGAAGTCAAGCCGTTATCATAATCAGATGTCTCATTTCACGCTTTGCCTCAGATGCTCCCTTCCCAGCACAAGACATGGGACAGTATCACTAATGAAAAAGGTTCATATGGCATTTTCTGCAGATGAACTAACATTGATTTAATTTTTTTTTTATAATGGACATATAACAGAAGAGATACTTAAAAAGAAATTATAATGGTTGATACATGCCAATTAATAATTAAAACTTAGGGATAATTAAGAAAGACATTAAATCATGTTCGATGTTACACAACAATACAAGAAAGAAAAGCACAATAAACTCCACAGGCTCTGCCAAAGCATGTAAAATATAGTTGCTCCTTCACTCATTTTTTATGAAAATTCAACTAATGCATAACAAAATAATTTCATACTTAAGCAGAAAGTGTTTAACTTCTTTTAATACAAAAAACTGGGATGAAATAATACATTTATACTGGAGTGTGAGTTTACTTTAGTGACACATGCATCAATATTTACTACTAAAGACGAACACTGTGCTGAAAACTGTTGGCAACCTCTCTGCATCCCAGAGTGCTATAAACTTTGTTTCTTATCCCTGTGACTTTAATTTACTTCTATATTGGTATATTTTTGTGTGAATTTTCAACAAAGATGAAAGAGACTCCAGAGTTCATCATATCTCAGTTATCTCATCCACATTCATAGCTCACATGAAAACTTTTCTATCATTTAGTTTATAAAGATTTTACTTACACAAACGGAGTCTTTTAATCCATCTAAGTGAGAAATGCATTCACTTCTTAGAATACTCCAAGTCTGAAAGTTATATCAGGCATACTGCAGGTATGCTTTTACTTGTGCATATCTCCCTCACTCCTGAGGGACACTTGCAAAGTGAAGAACTGACAGATCTTGATCCTGATAAGGTCACAGGGACTTAGATATATTATAGCTTTGCTTAATCCTCATTGGTTTTGCCTACTGAGCACAAGGCTGTTTCCCTGACAACACAACAGCAGTTACCACAGTATCCAGAAACACACATGATGTCCAGGTTTAAGGTATATCCCACCTGAAAATATATTATTAATGCTATTTTCTATAAGTCATTGTAGGGAAAAAAATAAAAGCTGTGAAGATCTTCTGTACACTCTTACTTCTATTGAGCTTGTTACCATTACTTCAAGGACATTCCCTAAGTAGGTTGAACACTTCTAAAACTCAGTTCTTGAGTTAGTGAGTACATGGAGCAAAAGTCACAGTAAGAAGCCATGGAATGTAAAGGAATTACTGAATGTTTATATAAATTCCTATCAAGTGGGAAATATGAAATGAGAGAAAGCAAAAAAATACCACTTGAAAATTTAACAAGCAGACAATAATGGCTAGCATAGAAAGGGAGGCATTTGGGGTCTACAGTGAGAAGTTTGGGAACAAGTTTAAAGGTGGCTATAGAAATGAGATGGTGAGAAACTACATACTGCAACAATATTTTACATAAATACATATGGAAGACGGCTGTTTTTCAGCTCAAAAGAAGGATTTTACAATAATTAAAATAAAGCGTGAAATGAGGAAAAAAAGGTATCAGATCTGTAGCTGAATAAGGAAGCTGTAAATCTAGAAATACTCTTCAGTAAGTAATAGGAAAAAAAAAAAACAATCGAAACAGTAAATCTAGCCAGATAACTTCTTGTACTTCACCAAAAGCATGCAGTACTACAACACATAGAATAGTGTGTTCATATGAAATTACTTCATTGGTTTAAATTTGTTCAAACAATGCTGACAGGGTGACTTTCTAGAGGCAGATTATTTACTTGGCCACATATAAACTAATTTATTATGAAAACAAAATGCTGTTAAAAATCCTTTCTTGTGTGCACTGGCTAATGTAACAGAAATGTGATCATGTGTTTTCTAGCCCAACTTGCTACAGGTAAATTCAAGTACTAGTAACTGTAACACTATATAAGAAATGCTCACTGAGAGGTGTCTGAGTGATTTTAGTTGAGACAAAGTGAGATTGAAGGAAGGAAAGCAGCAGAGAGTAGTTTGACCTCATGGTTAATGGAGGAATGTCTGAGCTTAAGTCAGGCACTGCAATGGACTTTCCAGTAAAAAACAATTAGAAGACAAGGATTTAATCAATTGACAAGACAGCAGTTTGTTTCTAAGCAACACAGGTCACCAAGAATACATCACTCCACTCATATAATTGTTTTCCTATTGAATATGGTTATACATCAGTTTTCAATTTTCCTTTTCCAATACCTCAAGTGTACAAGCTCACATGACAAAAAACATCAGGTTAGCTCAACTATGAAGACAGTTTCCCATGACACTGACCTTCCATCTTCAGGAACTGGCTTAAAATGTAAAGAAGATTATTGTGGGATTTGGGGGGTCTTTTTGGCTTTGCTTAGCTTGGTTTTTAAACTCCCAACAAACAATGATGAAGAGTTCATCTGACTGGCCCACATTTGTCAATTTAGCCCTGGGAAGTTGGAAAACTATAAATTCTATTACTTTCAGAAAAAAGTAGAATGTATAATTTGACTTATTTTCCTACAGACAACATCCTAAATAATAAATAAACAAATAATAAAGTAAACTGGATTGAAAGAATGCAGTAAGAGAGACAGCATAAATTTTCTTAGATGCTAAGATAGTACAGTGATCAGCAAGATGTAGTAGGCGTAGTAGCACAATCACAGTTAATTGAAGTAAGAGCATTTGTGGAATACTATTTGTACTTTAGTCTCCTCATGGTTCATGTTTTTGAGTAAACTTGTGAAAAGTTATTTTGAATAAAATAATGCTTACGTAAAACTGTTAATAATTATTTGCTCATTTCAGTTCTGAAAAGCTGTTATTTACACAGGTGACTGAACCCCACAAAATGTGCACATTGAAAATACATTGAAAAGAAACTAAGGGATTTTTGGAAAATGACAGATTATTTAAATTATTTTTAAAAAGAGTGTTCAGTCTGTAAAGACTACGAGCAGCTTGCATTATCAATGCTCTGTGAAATCACTGTTATAAAATATTTTACACATTTTAAAAATAATGTTAATACACAACCAAACCATTAATTAGAGATCTTAAACCTGAATGATGAAGGAGTTTCATCTAGAAGTTAGACTTTTCTAAGAAATACAACTACACTTAGAAAGACAACTGATGTTATTAGACAAAGTACTTACAGCAAACCCCCAGCGTTAAATCTTAGCAAGTTTGAGACAGGTGACAGTTGCAAACACAGTTGTGCCAACATCATGTATATTTTACATCTGTATAAAAGAAAAGAAAAGGACTATAGTTAGGAAAGGAAGCTAATTTTCATAACTACCTTAAAATTTCATTAACTACTTAATTTTTGTAAGTACCTTTTCAGCTGCAAAACACAGAAAGAAATAACTACAAATGCTTAAAAAAGAATAATGACTGATACGACAAATCT
>VXAZ01007733.1:0-12776 GCA_013399875.1 Gymnorhina tibicen
CAGACGTGTTGCTCATCCCCTTGTTAGGTGTGTCACCGAAGACGCGGGGGTAAGAGAAACTCCCTAACGCTGGTTGTTTTTTTGGGGAGTAGGCATTCGTTTATCCCAGGCTGGGCAGCATGAGGGAATAGCTCCACCTAGGTGCGCACGGCTTCCAGAGCTTCCCGCTTACTCACGCACTTCGGGCAAACGAGTTGCCATTCACCGGCTCTAAATCACATATTCTCCCCGTTAATTAGCGTTCTGTCTTCTGCTGGTTATTGTTTTCTCGTTTCTCATGCTAACTAGTCCACATTTTTCCGTGTCTTTTCATTATCTTTGGGTTTGGGGTGTTTTTTTTTTTTTTTTTTCCACAGGCAGGGAGTTTCCAGCATATGTTGAATTGCCTTTGATAGTATTTTCTTTATCTTCTGGTCACTCCAGCGTGTCCTTGGAGGGCTATAAATTCTGGATTCCAGGTGTCCAGGGTTTAGCTCCCCCAGGCTTTCTTCACTGAAGCTTATCAGGGTTAGTTTAGCAAAACTTTAAAAAGTTTCAGTGATCTAATGAACACTCCCTAAAAACAACAATCTGTGGGAAAAAAAGCTGTGTTCTGGCTAAAGTGGAAAACCACACTGCTTTTGGATAAAATGCACGGCTTATGACGAAGCACAACAATTAATTAAAACTTAATTAAAACCATTAATTGGAAAAGTTAATTAGGGAAGCCGTATCGTTCCTGAACAGGTGCAGGGGACATTCCTGGCGCCGGGCAGGCCCCTGGAGAAGGCTGGGCTGACACATCAAAGGCTGGAAGGGGGCAGCGTGTCCCCCTGCAGCTGGATGTGACGGGGACCTCCCTCTCTCTGCTGGTTTCCTCTCCCTGGTGCTGCAGCCCGGCTCCGTGGGGCTGGGCTGGGGGAGTGGAGGGAGGAGGGGTCGGTGGAACTGTGCCCTGGGCTGGCAGCTGACCAAACCTGTCCGACCCGGGGTTGTTTGTGCAGCTTCAGATACGGCTGTGTTTTGTACTCAGAAGACCAACACGGCTCTGAGGGTAGGTTCCTGTGACCCAGCCAAGGCACATTGCAGCCTGGCTGATCCAGCCCAATTAGCCCTGAATGTCAAAAGCACCGGATTCCAGCGAAGCTGGAGGGGAGAGGGGAGCTGCTTCCATTGCTTCCCACTGAAGTTTGGTGTGTGCCTTTGTGTGCCGTGCTGGGGGCGCGGCGTTTTGCTTTCCAAACCGGATTAGAAATACTGTTCTTTCCCCTTCCATCTGCAGTGGGCCCCTCTTTCTGTCTGGTTCTGACACTTCCCAGGCCTCCCTGAAGGTTTGCATCCTGCTTCACAAAGGTACACAGAAAACAAGTCCTTCATCTGACTCCCATTTAGGTTAATGAGGATCTTTCCTCTCACTTCAATGACAGCTGGAGCGAGTCTTTCATCTTTCCCTCTCAGAAACTGGTTGGTCGAGGTCCCTTTTTGTTCTTCTTGTGCTGGCCTTTGTCCCCATCATCCCTGAGCACTTCAGTCAGCAGTAGATTGCTCTGTCTTGTTCTGGTACTCTTAGTCTCTTTTGGGGAATAATAGTGTCTAGAGTGTTCTGCATGTCCCCATCTTTAACTGAGGCTAAGTGGCAAAGATGAAAGGACAGATTTTCAAGATGCGAATGAGAGTCTGCTCTGGTTTTTCAAAGATATTCAGAAGCTTCAGAAACCACCACTTTGTTCCTGTTCCTTTAAGCCCCGTAATTGTCCTGAAAAGACTCAGCATTAAATAGGTCGGAAAAGGTCACGGGGATGGTCTGCTGCAGGGGGAGCTGGAGAAGCATCAGATCCTCACCTGCCTCTGAATGTTCCCTCTTCTAAAACCTGGACACCTCCCAGCCTCGGGCTTCAGCACACAGTGGCTCTGCAGGCAGAATGTCACCAGAGAAGGATCCTGCCTGGAAAAGCCACTCTCCTGCACTCTCCTGATGGTGGGTGTGGGCTGATTTCAGCCTTCAGAGGCTTTTCGGCCTTTCCCGACTTACCATTTTTCACGATTTAAGGGTCCATGACTTAAGGAAATCTAAACAGAGGAATATTTGCAAGGCCAAAAACATCACAGGGTGGCCACTGTCCGACTCTGACTTAAGGTTTCAGAGGCAAAGAGCAACCCAGGGACTTGTTCCTCTCTGACAGGGATGTGACAGAGGCAAGCAAAACAGAAAAAAACTGAACCACAACACATCTGCAAACTCCTGCCTTGTTGACACAACACAGCTCAATTTCAGCCCAGAAAATTGTCTGCTTTTCTGGCTGCTCTGAGAGGTGCTCAGATATGCACACTACAGCAATTACTTTTGCCAGCAATTAGTTGTGCCTCCAAAAAATGGAGTCCTTCATTAAGACCTGGCCCGAGATGTCAAAACCCAGCAGTTCACCTGGAATCTTTGAAGCCTTTGAATGTTGAAAATCTAACAGTAATAATGTGTAAACACATAAATGCTTCCCTAGGATGTCAAAACCACATGAAGAGCAGATTGAAGCTTGTTGGTGAGAATGCAAGAAGCAGCAGGACAAAATTTTGAAGATTCTGACTGCACATCTTCCTAATAAACATAATTATTTTAATAGAAAATATGCCCCCTTTTGACCATTTTTTTTTTCCCAGTTACTCGGGTGCACATTCATGGCACTTGGTAGAGTGACTGAGTCACTCAGATTACAGAGCAGAGCTGGTGTTCCCCGGGGTGGGCATGTGACTGGCCATTTAATGACACCCTTTGTATGAAAGTGTCGCTGAATGATTGCTTGAAAGGCTCGTGAAATTATATCCTTGCCACCTTGGCTGACAGGTAAGAAGAGATCATTAGGACAATCTCTGCAGTATGGCAATGACCAGGCTTAGCTCCAGAAACTGCTGTGTTAGGGAAGAGACTGAAATTAAAGAAAAAAATCAGAACTGCCAGTGTTCAAAGAGAGTTTGTGGCCCATAAAGCAAAGGACATTTTGAGCCAACAGCGTACATAAGTAGGAGCACTGCTGTTCTGAAGATCTTTTCCAGTTGGCAGTAGGCATTTAATTATTCCTGAGCCTTGACAAAGCCATCTGCAGAAGGTGTTGTGCCCTTTGTCAAATGACACTGATGTGGCACTGACACAAGAAAAGAAGAAAAAGTGAAGGTTTGAGCCTCCCCAGAAGAAACACTTGGAAACAAACACTCAGACACCCACAAGTTCTGCTGGCTGGCAAATTTACTGCTTTAACAGCCCTCCAGGATGGGGACAATAAGGTTGTTATACAGAGCTGAGACCAAAATGACGCTTAATGACCTGTGGCAAGCAGCTGTGGTGTGACCTCCTTTCCAGTTTCTCCTCATTTGTTGACTTTGATGGACACGGGAGCAGAGGAGTCGGAAAGGAGAACGGGATCCTAATCCTAGATAACCCACTCTTTTCAGGAGAAAAAGTGAGAGCAGAAAAGGGTTTTGATCCAGAAAGGTTCTTTTTGAATTTTCCCCCGTGAGAGCTCAGGAGCAGAGGGAGCAAAGCATGCGTGTGAGTATGGTCTTGACTGCTCTCTCCTGTGGCTTGTGCAACACCACACAGATGCTCCAGGCTGCAGCACCTCTGCTACAGACACAGGCTGAGAGACATGGGGCTGGCCAGCTGGAGAAAAAAGGCTCTAGGGAGAACCTTAGAGCAGTTTCCAGTGCCTAAGCAGGCTCCAAGAGAGCTGGAGAGGAATTTTTTCACAGGGGCCTAGAGGGACAGGACAAGGGGGACTGGCTTTAAACTGACAGAGAGCAGGTTTAGATCAGATATTGGGAGATAATTCTTTGCTGTAAGAGTGGGGAGGCCCTGGCACAGGGTGCCCAGAGAAGCTGTGGCTGCCCCTGGATCCCTGGCAGTGTCCAAGGCCAGGCTGGATGGGGCTTGGAGCAGCCTGGGACAGTGGAAGGTGTCCCTGCCCATGGCAGGGGTGGAATGGGATAATCTTTAAGGTCTCTTCCAACCCAAGCCATTCCATGATTCACACATGCCTCAGGTGCAGAAGTTGGATGATATCAATGCTTTCCTTCACCACTCTTTTCCTGTGTATTTTGGGGTAAGTCCTTTGCCTTTCTAGCACAAGGACTGATGTTGTTGTGTTTCTAAGGTTGGGGTGAAACCCTTTTAAGTGGAAAGCTGTGCTATTTTAATTTTGTTGTGTGGGTTAGATATAATCCTCAAAAGAATTAACAGTCCTGTGCTTACTGCCCAGTGGCCATGAAGGTCTCCAAATAATTACAAAGCCAGGTGGTGCTGAATAAAAAATGAAATCTGTGAGGTGTTCCAGAGCTGAGCCAGTGAAACATTTCTGGGCAGCCTGAGAATTTTTTCCTGTGCATTCCCCATGCAGTGTAGAGGGTTGGATTGAATGGCACCGTGAAATTACTCCGACCACAGACACCCGAACTCCTGTGACCTGTTTGCTGGGGAGAGGTTTTTTGGGAAAACTGAGCTTCCTATGGAAGTCTGAAAGCTTTTTTTCCCCAGAGAAGAGACATCCTAAATGCATTAATTTGCAGTTTGTAGCTGGGGGTTACAATTTGGAACACATGAAAGGAAAGTGGACAGCATTTTGCATGAAAGGGTGAAATCTGTAAGAATTTAGCGGGCCATGTTTTCACTATGGAGCAGAAATTTAGAAAATTGTTTGGATGGACTTCCTGGTACCAGACACACTTCTGGAAAATCTGAAGCCACACGTATTCAGCTTCCTGAAAATCGTGTATCACTTTTGAAAATGTAGGGTTAGGGCTTCTGGGCTGTTCAGAATCCCCAGGCCCACCCAGCAGTCCTGCCCCACAGAGCTGGGAATCAGGGAAGCTGATCAGCATTACAATAAAGAGACTTCCTGCTCTCCTGCCAAGAGTTTTAGGCTGGGTAAAGGTATTGCCCTTCTCAAGAAGATAAATTACGGCACGTACAGAAGGTGAAGACACAGGTACTCGATTTCTGAGATTTAGACATGGGATCCTTGCTGGCAACCCACGTAATTTATTGCAGGAGTCAAACATCCCATTTACTGCATCCATGCCAACCTGACCTGCTGTAGGGAGGTAATTTCTTCCCCTTCACACGTATAAGTAGTCTGTGGAGTTTTTTGACTTCTCAAAGTATAATGAGGGCATATTTCTTCTCAGCACCAAGTCCAGGCTGGTCTTAATTTTGTTTGTGCTCATCTGAACTCAAGCACTAAATGGTTGTTAAAGAATTGGAAGGTGTAAATGGCAAAAAAGAAATTTGAGTTGTTTTTTCAGAATTCCGGGGTAAAATAGGCCGGTACCTTTAGCTGACAGCATGCAAATCACAAAAATTGCCCAGTTTTGCCTGCTAGCCACTTCAGCAGCTGTCCCTGCTGGCAGGCATGAGACGTTTTATGGCATCTGATGCCTCTTTCCTGTGCCAGTGTCTGGGCTGAGCCGCGCCTCAGCCACAGTGGCTCCCATTCCCCCTCTGCACCGTTCTCCCACAGCTTTCCTATAACTCCCCAAGTCCTCTTTGCTCATCTCCCTTTGTCTCTTGAGCTCCTTGGAGTGTGGATTAGCTGTCAGGAGGCACCAGGCAGCATCCCACGCTGACTTAACGCTCTGTGCCCAGCACGATGGCACCCATTTTTTAACCCTAAAAAGACATGTTTTTGTTGTCCTGTGACCATTAACCGGTTTCTTCAGCTCATCCCCTAAACATGACCCCATCCTCCTCCGGTTTTCCTGCCCTGCAGCCTGTGAGTCATGCCCCGAGTTTTCCTGCAGAGACCTGATGTCGTCGCGTAGATAGCGGGCGGTCCAACACAACAACATTGCAGCAAGGATCCCGTCCGGGGGCGTTGGTAGGACAGACCCACACGTTTCTCATGATCTCATCAGCAGCCGCAGAACCTGGAAGACCTGCCCCCTCCAGGGGGGGAGAGCGTTTATCCATGTTACGTCCTCCCTCCTCTGGAACTTACATAATGCCCCACCTTACAACAGGCTGCGGGGGTGAAACACCTTGGAAAACTTGAGTGTGTCCAGATGACAATGCTGCAGCCTTATTGAAATAAAATGTTTGTTTCATAAGGGGTGCTAACTGGTTTTAATTTTATCAGTTTAAGGCCCTACCAGCGTGTCCCAGACGTTTGCTCCCTAAAGGAGGCACTGCTCTGAAGTGTTCCAGGATGGAGTTTTGCGGATTCTTACAGAATTAGACCACGTTCATAACTCCTTTCGAGCACAAATATCCCCACACCAGGCACTCCTTTTTTTGCTGCAAATGCCCCTGGATCAGCTGCAGGTGACAGGGGGAGGACATCCCGTTGTCCATCCACCCTCCAGCACCCTCCTAGGCTGGCAGTCACTCACACCAGCGCTGTCCCCGCAGCGAGAAGGGCCTCGGCAATCCCAAATTGCGCCTATGGAATGTGTAGGATTACCGGTGTCGGGCTCTTGGAGGCGTTCCCCAGGGTGTCTGGCTGCAGGGATCGGCTGTGTCTGCCTCTGTGTGCGGTGTGTGCAGGGTCACAGGAGGTGCTAAACCCTGCTTAATCCCGTCAGTGTTGCCACATCTGAAATTCACTGAGCAGAGAGACTGTGGGCTTCTCTGCTGCGTGCCTTGCGCTACTCTCTGTGCTGCTTTGTCTCCCAGTTTCCCTCCGACTGTAATTTCCTCCTGCCAGCTCCACTGTAGGGGGAAAAAAAGCCGAAATGTGATTCACAGCTAACGCTTAGGGAACCTCTTTTGCAGTCCTGTGAGATATCTGCGCATGACACGCATCAATTAGCCAAACTACAGAGAAAGAAGTCTGCATAACGTAAATGAGCGCTTTCTGCAGACTTCCTTTAACTCATAATGACCCTGCATCAAGGAGCAGGTGATGTAAAACACGTAATTAAGGCCAAAGGTAGGTGGTGATACCCAAGGACTTCCAGTACCTTCTTTCTGACTGCTTGCAGAGGTCAGCATTTGGCAGGACCTTGGGCCAGATTCTCCCAGGACCCCAGCTCTTTGGAAAACCAAAGCGCTTATTTAGATGCAAAGTTGCTTTGAAACTGGTTTCCAAAGGAAATCAGGGATCAGGCAGTCCCTCTCTGATTGTCTCAGTCCTTGAGGGCTCACCCCTGGATAACTTCTGAATCCATTTGCTACCCACAGGTGACCCAGCAGCAAACAGCCCCGGAGCATGTGAACCCTGCATGGTAACTGGCTTTTCACACGGGGAGGTGGAAGGGCTGGCAAAACAGTCCCTTCACCCCTGGCGAGTGAATCAACACTCCTGGTGTGAATCAGCTCCTGTTTGCTCAACCCAAAGGGCGAAGGAATGTGAAGAAGGAGGTGGTGTCACAGCAAATGGGAGGAATGATTGAAGGAAGGAATGGTTGAGGGCAGCTCGGCCCACACCCCCTGGTCTGACCTTTGGTCCAAGACTGATGGGGGTTTTAACACCCTCAGTGGTGAGGAGATTCCTAGAGAGAGCAGCCCAAAAGGATAAATGTCTGTTTTACATCTTCTCCCATAAAAACAGACGTGGACACCCTTGCTGTGACACTGGAGCACAATCTGCACTGGGAGGAGCATGAGAGACTGTACGGCACGGCTCAAACTTCTCACAAGTCCTGCTCCCTTCAGTGAGTTCCTGTTCTCAAGTTTCACTGAACCCATGTGTGGTTAGGGTATGTATTTTAAGTCGAATATACTTGATCCCGTATCTTTGTTACAGAAAGTGAGAATTTGGCCAAAGCTCTAAAAATACAAATTAAATTTTTTTGGTTTTTTTTTTTTTTTCCCTTGGAATATCTAAAAGATGAAACTGAAGAAGAGATCTGAGTTCTGGTACCACATGTGGTACTCATGTGGCTTTTGATGTGCTTGCTGATAAGGTCTCTGGTAAACCCCAAGGAGGGTCTTGGTGCAATAAATACAGTAAAAATAACATTGTTCTACATATTTCGCCATAAAAGAGCATTTCTTGGCCTTATATTTCTACCTGCTCTCACAGATCCTGTCCCTCCACACCCATGCCAGCTTGAGTACTTTGTCACTGATGTTTTTTCCTGGTTGTGGAATGTGTGATCAGTGGTAACAGGAAGGTTGCCTTTCTTGGCATCCTTGGTGAAATCCCAAAGGTTGAAAGTGGTCTCCCCATCCAAAGGACTAATACCCTGAGTGAGACACGAATAAATGAAAATGAAATGCCACATCTGATTGTAGAGGGTGTGGGGATTGTACAGGGCCTGGACAGAAGGAGGCTCAGGGGGGCCCTTGTGGCTCTGCACAACTCCCTGACAGGGAGGGGCAGCCGGGGGTTTCGGGCTCTGCTCCCAGGGAACAGGGACAGGATGAGAGGGGAACGGCCTCAGGCTGTGCCAGGGGAGGGTCAGGCTGGACATCAGGAGGAATTTCTTCATGGAAAAGGTTGTTAAGCATTGGAATGGACTACCCAGGGAGGTGGTGGAGTGCCCATCCCTGGAGGTGGCCAAGGACTGACTGGACGTGACCCTCAGTGCTCTGGGCTGGTGACAAGGTGGTGACAGTCACAGGCTGTGGACTTGATGATCTCAGAAGCCTTTTCCGCTCCGCACGACTCTGTGGTGCTTCGCTCAGCCGTGACAGTAAAGGCAGTGGTGAGGCACAGAATTAGAGAATACGTTCCTGGAGTACCTCTGCAGCAATAAAAAAGACATTACACGGAGCGGAGATCCAGCTGGAAGGTAAACTTAAAAAATAAGGCAAGAGAGGGGATGTGCTTTGAATACAGATCACCTTTCCACTGTATTTAGAACCGAGGACCAACAGGTCTTCTGCCTCTGATCTTCACCACCAGCTATTTTGCAGCTGCTGCTGTGCTGGGATCAACAACCAGTTTTAAAATGTGCTCGTGTTCCTTTCCTGACACCGTATCCAGGGACGGTGGCTCCGTGCTCCCCTCTGCTGTTGGTTACAGGGTCACCGCCCATCCCTTTAAAAGGCCAGCCCTCAGCCCTAGTTTGAGAGTGTCCACTTCCCGCTTTCAGCTCCTGTCAGCTCCTCCCAAGGCTTTCTCTGCTGGGTGTTAGACACTGCAGCATGCCCTCCTCCTTAAAATGGATTCTTTCTGCGTTGCGCTCTAGTGCAGATACCCAAAGACTCTAAATGAGCAAATTTGGGTTTCAGAGAAGTCTCAGTATAACAGCATATGTCTTTTCTTTTCAAGCAGATGGTGTTGGTCACAGTGGAAGAAAGCACATGGGGAATGACATGCGCTTTTGGGCTGATTTATTCTTGTGTGCTGGGCTGGTTTTTTCCCAATCACTGCATTGCAACACAATTAATTAGTACTTTTTTCTATCTTGGCATCTTGGCTGTGGAACTGGATTCAGCTATTTTGTCTCAAAACACAGGAATGCTGGGACTTTTCAGTGACATCCTTGAGTGTCAAGTAAGGGTGTCACCCTTAAGTGACATCCTTCATCCCTTTTGCTCCATATTTCCAAAAATGTAACATGCAATGCTGTGGCTTGCCATACCAGCAGCTCAAGTGCTTTGCTGCCTTCCTTTTAAATTACCACTGTGGAGCACGAAATACCTGGCTTGGCTTTTCCTCAGATTTGTATGGCCCTGGCTGCCATGTCATGTGCCAGTCCTGAGCTGCTGTGACTCGACTGTGACTCCACCAGCACCACGGAGCTCGTGTTGAACTCTTGGAGAATGAGCCTGGCTTCTGTCTGGCCTTCTAGGAAAGTGCTGTCCAAGTCTCTCCAGCTTTGTGTCCTGCACTGCAAAAAAACAGCCTGGACCTCTCCTGAGAAAGCTGAGGGTTGTCTGGCTGCTGCATCTGTGTTGGTCCATGCTCTCCAGTCTCTTTGTGGTTTCCTGTCTCATCTCTGCTGAGTATTGTGGTGGTTGTTTCCTCTTGAAGGCTTCCCACTCCTTCCAGTCATTGGATGGGTCCAGTTTTTGTAGGGAGCTCACGCAAAGCTGTGTGAAATCATGTCTTCCGATGATCTGCACATCAGCAGACACGCAAACATCTCCCAGTGGGCTGAGGCTTGGAAAAATCAGCTTGGGACATTTTGTTCTGCCATAGTGGGGTGTCATGAACAAGCTCATCCCTGCATCCCAGAGAAGATGCAGGCACTACCTCTGTGTTAATTCTGGCCATGGCAAGGGGCGACGGCTTTACAGGAGCTCCGCATGAGGCCACAACTGCTCTCCAAATGCCCTGGGAGAGGTGAGTTTGAAGAAAAACAAGATATAGGCCCTGTGCCAAATCTCTGCTGGGCCAGGAGAGGAATAGGAAGCCAATCTGCCCTGCTGGCTGATCATCCTTCCTCAGGGCTTGTGGCAGCACGGTCCTGATATCCAGGGAGCATGGAGGGGATAAGCCTGGTGCACACCTTGCTCTAGGCTCCCACTGCAGCCCACAGGCTGGAGGGGTGGGTGCTCCAAGCCTTGGAAACTCAAGAGTTGATCCTAAATAAATAGAAATGGTTGTTTCAAAAAGCACGTAAGAAAAGGGGCCCTTCTCCCCTTCCACACACATTTGAGAAGACAGAGCAGAAGCAAAGCGTGGCGCGCCACCACTGAAAAGACTGAAGGCAGTGAACATCACTTTGATGCATTTCTACATGGGTTTCCTTGAGCAGGGACCGATGTGTGTGAGGATTTAAAGCAGCATGTGAATAACAACAGGACAAGTGACAAAGCCCAGCAGGCCAGCAGGGCCCTTTGCCCGCCGCTAGATTTTTTTTGTGTGGCATGGAGAAAAATCTTTCTGTGTCGTCTCTGGAGCGCTTTGCACATTTCCAAGGGAGGAGTAAAAAGTGTTTTGGTTGTTTTAAAGAGGAGACAGGAACATTCGAGCTTGGGGTCTGCCCCGGCTGGTATAAACAAAGAGAGCCGCATAAAAGCAGAGACTGCTGTTGACAACAGGAACCTGTAATGACATTTTTAATTCTTAGAAAGCATAGATCTCCTTCCCAGCGTTTGAAGCAAAGCGATATGAACAACCAGCTGACCCTCAAGGGAGAAAATGACCGGGGCGAGTCACTGCTGCACAGCTGTTTTTGCCTTTCCAGGAAAAGCAGGGGTCAGAAGCTGGGAGGCAGTGCTTGCTTAGATGTCTCTCTCCTGGATGTCTAGTCATCAGCTAGTCAGGACTGTGATGAGAAATATCAGGATCTCTTGTCAAGGAGCTGGGAAGCTGAAGCCATCTTTCTGCACCCAAAATAATCTCTAGGTTGATGGCGATAAATGTAAGATTTGCTGACCTCTGCCACCCACTGCCCTCTGACTCTGGCTGCTCAGTGGCCTGTTTCACACACCAGAGAAGGATTTCCCAGAAGAGGTGAAACTCCCAGGGCGTTTAGGCTCAGCAGCTCTTCCTGGCACACATTTTGCCAAACACATTTGCAGACCTCACCAGGGTCTTGGCAAGACTACCCCGGATCAGGCGTGTCCAAATTACGCACACACCGCAGCATCCAAAACAGGCCACCCCTCCTGGCACGGGGCTCTGCAGCACTGACACCACACTGGGACCGTTCCACCGCGGCCAGACTGGCACTGATTTTCCTTGATTAACAGCCCTCCCACCGTTTTCCTACAGAAATCCCTGCTGCAGCAGGCATGAGGCAGTAATTTGGTGCGGGACCTCTGCTCCAGGGCATACTGAGCGTTATCCTAACAACTCTTTTCTAGAAGTGCTTTTGGATCACTGGACAGTGCTTACATACATAAGCTCATCCCTTCTTGGCCAGGCAGGTCCATGTTCTTGAAATAGCACAGTGTGCCCTGGAACAGCCACGTTTCCAGCTGGGCTGCTGCTTTGAGGCCAGCTCTGGGCTGACCACGCCATCCTTGCCTTTTTGCAGCTGTTGGAACCTCATTCACATGTTATCACACTCTGGTGATAAGGTGCATTTTGCCTCCAAGCCAGGAAGGGGTTCCCCAAGCAGGAGGTGAGGTGATCCACCCATGACCCTGGCTGCCTCCAGAGCAGACTTAGCAGCCCTCTTGCTACTGAGTCTGTTTTTAAGCCGAGCCAGCAAGAGAAAACAAAATTCGGGTGCTTTCTCCTCATTAATGCTCCCGTGTAATTGTGACAGGCAGTGGCTGAGGCCAAGGCTCCCCAGAAACCTCAGTGCAGAAGATGTTAGTGGTACCTCTCCTTCAGGCTGCGCAGGCATCCCTCACTTGTGGGGCAGCCCCCTGTGACGGGGCAAGGAACTCCCGTTCCGTGCCAAAATTCAACCCCCTCATGGCCCTGCCTTTATCTAAAGGTGCTGCAAGAAGCTCTCACTGGAACATCTCTTCTGTTTGACGGTGGGAGTGTTGAGTAGGGTTGATTGCCTGTGAGAAGCTTCTGTGGTGTCTGGACCAAAATGGGATAACCCCAGATGCACTCGGGGTGGATCGCTGGGTGCTGCACACCCCAGGGCTGTCAGCGTCCGAAGGGATGTAACATTATCTGCAGTCCTCTCTCTCTCTTTGCAGCCTTAGCTCAAATAAAAACCGTGTAAAACGACACCCGGCAAAGCCGGAGTGCCCTGCTCGGGGGAAATGTGATGGACCAGCACCTCCTGGTGCAGAGACACTGCCGTGCAGGTAAGAGCGAACAAGTGGCTGGGCTGAACATGAAATTTCACCTTGAAAACCGAGTCCTGAAAAGAGGATTCTGATTTTCACGAGGCCACTGCTGCTGGACTGCTTTATCTTAGGCTTTTTTGGTGGCTTGTTCTAATATTCCATGGAAAGCCCAGACTCTTCAAGCTGAATTTGTGCATTTATGGGTCAGCAAAATTAAAAAAAA
>VXAZ01007733.1:12815-33528 GCA_013399875.1 Gymnorhina tibicen
CAAACCAACAGAATATTTTTAAAAAATCCCTAGATTGTACCTGGTAGTGCATTTGAACATAGAGATCTGGTGCAGCTGGTGTGGGGAGCAGACAAATTCCCCCAGGAGCAGAAGAAGGAGCAGCAGCTGCCGGTGTTTCGATCCCAGCTCTCACAGCCAGGCTTGGAGACAGCCCATGTGCACTTCCAGCTGCTCTTCCACCAGCCCTCTGAAGGTGGTAGTGTTCCCTTCTCCACGCTTGCAGCTCCAAATGAGAAGGTTTAAATGCCTTCTTGCTCTAGGGACCGGGAAGAGACGAGCAGGTGGGGGGAAAGAAAACCAACAGAGGGCAGGAGAAAATCAACAGAAAATCAACAGCCCTTGCAGGAGCCAATCTGTGCTGTGCCGGTGAGCCGGAAAACGTCCTGTTCATCCCAGTGGAGAAGGATTTCCACTGTGCAGTGCTGAGGGCTCCTACTCCCAGGGTATTCACTCGATTGTCACTTTCTGGAAGGAGAGACACAAAGGTGTGCAGAACACTCACTGCTGCTCCAGGGAGTGGTGCAGAAGGGAGGGGAAACTGAAAAACAGAGATGCAGTACAAAGGTGTTTATACCATCTGCATTAATTCTCATTCTGGTGACGCATGGAGGGAGCAGAACACTGTATTTTGTGGAGGGAGCTGGAGGTGCATTCTGCTTCATTCGGCAGTTGCAAATGACAGGTCTTGGTCAGAATAATCTCTGATGGATCCTGTAGTACCCCACCAGCTGAGATGCATAAACCTGCAGTTAGGGGTTCTGCAAGCTGCCTTGTCCATTTAGCATAATGGATGTAAATTGCTTAAAAAAAGAAAAAAAAGACTCTACTGGCAAACCTTTAGGTAGGCAAGGAATCAAAGGAATCAGGGAATCAAAGGTCCGAGTTCATAGCAGGGCAGTACTTAAACTTGGCTTTTGAGCACCTCAGTTTTGTGCATATCCCTCCTCAGACAGGAGGAAAAGTTCCTCTGATTTGGTGATAGTCAGTGCCCAGCATTTTGTTGAAAAACATCCTCAGGGAGGCTTGAAGGCCATTTACCATTTTATGGAAACCAGTCTGTGGTGTGTATGGCAGGAGAGACCACATCCATGGTGATCTGGGATAAAACAGTGTAAAACAATGAAGCACAGGACAGCTGAACCTCTTAAATTCCTGTGTCCGGGATCAGGACAAGCAGGACCAGGTCTGTAATGTGGGCAGGAGCCTCTGTGGTTGGGAAGTGTCTGGACACTCGTGTTTTATGCTAATATTTGCAGAAAATTTGCTTAGTAGAGGGAGACTTCTCCAGACCCGAATTCTTCACGTACACAGAATTTTCTTTAAGCCTTTTGCTGTGTCGTGCAGCACCTGAAGTCACTCCTGATCCTTCAGGAGCAAGCCTCCCACTGTGCACGCTGGCCCATATTACCAGCAGCTGGTCAGAGATGTGGTGTGACAGCACCATCCCTCCAAACACACAGTTCTGTGGATGCAGAGGTGGCAAATAAAGCTGGGCTGAGGTCACTTACATTTTGTTGTGGAAGAAGCAGCAGGGCAGGAAAAAACCCCAAGTATCTCCATGCTAAAGTGCTTCAGGCTGCTGCAGATGGGGCAAAAGTGGCCAGAGACACTTGGGAAAGACCTGTCCTTGAAATGAGATGTGGGCTGACAGTTTTCTGGCTGGAGTGATATTTCCACTACTAATTTTCCACCGCTGAAGGATGTCAGTCTGTGAAAGGACAGCAAACACTGCGAAGACAGTATACTCTTTATTAGCAGTTACTCACTTGTAATCTTTATTAAAAAAAGGGAAAACATGAAATTTAGCTGGAAGCAGGTTGTTAGGGTAAGTCTAAGACAATGTTGGGTACAAAACAGGTTTTTGTGTCTTTGCTTACCAGCTCAGCCATCGATCTGAAAGCAATCAAAACCAAACAAAGCCTTGTGATGCTGGCCTCTAAGTGTCTCTCCAGGAAGCAGCTGGAGATGGAGACACGAATTTAGCTTAATGACATGCAGAAAACAAAGGAGCAGAAATTACAGCATCACTGGAGTCACTGAGGTATTTTGAGCTGCCTTCTTAAAGTCTTAATAAAAGACAGATAAACAGGTTCCAAAAATATGTGAAACCACCACACCTAAACCCTGGTCCATTCCTAGCATTAAAATGTTAAATTAAATTAAATGTTTTCAAAGGCCTTTAAATGTTTGGTGGTTATTTATATGATGGCCATACGTTCAAGCCTAGACAAAAACCGAGGCCCCACTGACCACGCACAGCTCTTGCCACCGGAACAGTCAGGGCTGTGCTTCCAAAAACGCCAGCTTAGTGCACGTTTCAAAGCTGGGCTGCTTGACTTGAGAGGGCTTCAGAAGACCACTCTGAGACACTGACAGAATCCTTCCTCCACACCTTTTTTCCTTTTTTCCCTTCCCCCCCCCCTCCCCCCCAATTTATTTTTAAATGTATTTTCCCCGAACACCCTTCCAGGCTTGTGGTGGAGCAGTAGGAGAGGAGCAGCACCAGGTCCCACTTTTTTGGTTTTTTGTACTGCTGTAGCCGTGGCACTGCTTTAACCCAGAGGACAGCCTGGGCTCTCAGGAGCACCCCTAGTTGTGGATAAAGATGAGTTGTGCCTCCAGAGGCTGCAAGGCCTCTGGTCTCTGTGCAAAATGCAGGGTAACCCCACATCCCCAGCTCCTGCAAACCAGGCCTGAATTTTTTTCCATGCTCCTCGGAGTACGCTGAGGCTGAAACAAGAGTTTGTCACCAAGCACTGCCCAGGTTTTCAGTTCACGTGGCTCTGACATCTGCGTGTTGTGGCGTGCCTGTGAAGTGCCAGGTTTTGCTGGCACAGTCACCTACAAAACGTTGTCATCCGTGGGGGAAGGAGCACCAGCTGATGGGATTCCAAGCTGTGCCCTCCGTGAGGCAGCTCAGCAGCGATCTGTGGAGCAGGGAAGGGGGATGTTTGCTGTCTCCCCTCCCCTGCCACAGCTGGCAGGGTATGGCAGGAGCAGCAGCCCGGCCCTGGTGTCTCTGTCACCCCACAGCCAGCAAACCCCGGGCTTTTTGAACTCTCACACATCACCTGCCTGTCTGGCTTTCCCCACGAAGATAACCCTCAAACCACATTAAACAGCTAGCACAGGGAAAGGGAAATTTTGTGCCAGATCCCAGAAGTTTGGTAGATGCAACAAGGCTAAAACAAAACGACTGATTAGATTATTTTTATCCACTCGAATGTGGGGGCAAAGGTTACTTTGCCACAAGTATTTGTCTTGCTGGTCATGATTCAGCTTGCCAACTGTTGCTGTATGACCAGAACAAATTTAACTTCACAACTAGAGAAGCATTAAGCACTATTTTATCAGTCAGATGTCTAAAAATCATATTTGCTGTTCTAATGCACATCACCAGTATGGAGGGCTGCCGAACTGAAGGCCTTGTTTGCTTTCTGCTTCCCTCATGGGCTTTTCAACTTCCCCTTCAGAAGAGCTAAACAAACTACCTGATGCATTCAATGCTGAAATCAGAAACCCAGTGTGGAGGGTGAGTAGTTTGACAAATGTCCTGGAGGGCTTCGGTGGTGCTCGCTGTCTGTGACCGTCAGGCTGGAGCCGTGCAAATGTACCTGGGGCTTAAATAACCCAGCTCTCACCCAGGCTGTCTTTGGTTACTGCTTTGCATATTCAGGCTGTAAGTGGACGCAGCTCAGGAGTCACTGGTGTGTGCCTGGTCGAGCCAAACCAGCACTGGCACATCCACTGTCCGGGCAAGAGGAGGACCTGGAGCTGCAGGAGGGACCTGCAGGCACCTTTCCACCCATCCCTGCTCACAGCAGGCCAACATCAGCCCTGGCACAGGCAGCCCAGCGTGTCAGCAGGAGCCAGGATCTATTTTCATTTCAAACAGTCCCCGGAAATAAATAAATAAAGCTTTAAAAGAAAACGCCATCAGAAACCATCCTGAAACAGATAGTGAAAAGTTTTCTTCCTGATGCATGCAAAGCCAATTAGCGTGTTACTAAATACCTGCTGGGAGACATCATCATAATAGGAACAATCGGGGCCATTTGAATAGCCAAATATGCTTTTATGCCACATTTGTTTACCTTGTGGAGCGCATCCGTGATATGCATGTAAATGCCAGACCCCATTTCTTGCTCAGCACAGTAATCCCTCCTGCCCTCAGCCCTCAGTGCGGTTCCTTGTTTGTGCCTGTCAAGGGCTGCTGAGACTTACAGCTGTTGGTTTAAGCAAATGCACAGCCCTTCGCCAACAGGAATATCCTGTTCGGGGGAGCGCTCCGAGGAGCCAGTTATATAAACTTAGCTGTATGCTGCCACAGCAGGCCATTCCCCGAAAAAAATGGAGAGGCAGGAGACCCTCACTAGAAACCTCACCACTAGCCCAGGCAGAAACACCGATTTTTCTCCAATAACACAGGCTGTGAATGGTTTATTCCTATTTAACAGTGGAGAAAGCCCCACTCAGTGCAAAGAGGCTGGTAAGGTATGAAAACATCTGAGTGCAAGCAAAGGCAGACAAACACAGGGCCTCCAACAAGTCTGGTTCTTGCTTGAGCTGCAGTTTATCAGGGAAACAGGTCAGCACGGCCCCATAATTACACTCAGTCCTACGACAAACAGACTTCAGCCATGGCATGCAAAGTGAGTGGGAATAGGGAAGTGATCTTTGTTCCTCTTCTTGGTGTAGGAAGCTGAAATGCAGGTAAGTTCTGGCACTATTTCAGCAAGGTGCTTAAGCCTGCATTTAATTTTTAAGCTCTGAAATGCGTGGGTGGGAGCTGGCTCCACCAAGTCAAAGGCAAAACTCACATGAAGTGGGATTTTGCCTTCTCTGACTATGAAAGTGTTTTGGGAGGGAAATAGCTTGCCTCAGGTCACACTGGGAGTCTGTGGCAGAGCTGGGAATTGTCGCCAGGTCTCTGGAGTCCAAACTAGTGCCTTAACCTGTTTTTAACTTACTGCACGCTTCCTCCCAAAACATCATTGGGCATTCTTAGATACACCAGATATCCCGGCATGACTATAAGCCCGTCACTTGTTTTGGCCAGCCCTGGAGGGCGAGATGAAATACGCACCTTTCATTTCATCTTCTGAGTGATGTTTGAATAAGATGCAAACAAACAAACAAACAAACAAACAAACAAACAAACCAACCGACGTGGGTGCGTGACCGCAGTGTGTGATGTACACCACTGCAGAGCCACTGTGCTGATGTGTCAGTGAACCACACATCTAAAAGACAAGACCCTGGTTTGTGCGGGCAGTCTGACGCTGTGCTGAAGCTTCTTCCTCGGTTTCCAAAGCTGCTGGAAGAAGGCACGGCTGTGGTGGGATGGCTCAGAGATTTCCTTCAGCACCAGCGGCTCCATGCAGCTGGCTCCGCACATCGATTCATTTACTTACTCTGGTTGATCCTGGCTTAAACCGATGCTGCCAGCCTAAACCCCTGGCAAATCTCCCCCTACACAAACGGGCAGCGGTCAGCGGGGCTGCCTTGGCGAAGGTGCCGACATTCGCTGAACATTTTGGCACGGGCACCGCAGCTCCCTCCGGGCGGCCTTTGGCGCTCGGGCTGGACGGGAGCTCTCGTCTCACCAGGAAAACCCAGGGACCGGCAGTCCTCACGGTGGCACTAGAAAACAATTAATCACGGCTCGGCAGAACCATCTGCCGCCGCTGGTGCAGCCCGGCGAGCTCCTCATGCGCGCTCAGGTCGCGCCGCCATCCTCGGTTCGCGGCACGAGACTTCAAGGGTGAAGCCTGCACCTACTCCAAAACCCACTTAGCGCTTCTGGAATAAGCTCAGCACTTGTCCTCTGGACAGAAATGAATGTTGCCTGATCTGTTAATGCTTGTCAAAAGACTTTTCAGCCTCCAAGCACCAGCGAGAGGTACCTCATGTTAATGCCTCCTTTCACGTTCCAGCAGCAATACCTCTCCTTTTTTTGACTTATATAAAACTCTAGAAATAAAAGGAAAGGAAAAAAAAAACACCCAACAAGGCACAGCCCAATGACACAAACATCTGGAAACATGATTATTCCCTGCATTCAATTCGTATTGTTGTTCTTCGCTCCTGAAAATCAGCATACGGGTTTTCTTACCTAGGAAAAAAGGCAATAACCCTTCCTTATTTATTGCTGGAGATTCAGACTAGCCAAATTCTGCTCACGTGGCCTTGATAAACCAGGGACAACTATGTCTTTGTAAGGTCTGGTTCAGCCAGGCCATAAAACATGTGAGTAGTGCCTGAGAGGTGATGAACAAACCTCTGTTACCTGCGTGCCTGCCAAAAGCAGAATGCGAAGAGGAACACAAACACCGCCAGAGGTTTTCACAAGTGACCGAGGATGCAACGAGGTATGTGCAGGCATGAGGGCAGCTGGTTACTCTGCCTCTGAGAAATCAGGCTCTTTACAAGAGGATACTCAAGCAATAAGTCAGTGCAGCTATCACTTTTTTTGTTTTAATTTTTTTTTTTTCTGAAATGGGCAAAACAAACTACTGTCAAAGAGGGAAGGGACAGATTAATTTCCTCCAATGTGTTCATTTTGTCACTGCCATGCGACTCAGACAATCAGACATCAAATTCTTACCTAAGAGGCATATCAGTGGCAGTCAGCCCGTCCTGGGTAGGCAGCTGACTCCTCTGCTGGAGGCAGGCAGTCTCTGAGAATCTTATTTTTAAACATTATCCCCTGTTCATCTGGGTGTGAATATGGTCCACCAAGTACTGCCATGCCAGGCGCCACTGACTGGTCGCCCATGTGAGCCAGGGAACATCTGCAGGACCATCACTAGGGCTGGTGCACGGCCAGCTCAGACTTGTTTGTGCTTTTATAAGAAAGCAGAGTTTTCCCTCACTGGGTGTTGTGGAAGGCCATCTGTGCTGGCCTGCGACCTGCTGAAATTCAGACAGAACTGACTGTTCTCAGGCAGACCTTTGCTCCAACTTCCAGTACAAAACTGTCCTCGAGACACTGTCAGCTTGTCCTCACAGCCCTCCAGATCAGCCCTGCAGGACACCCATGACCGTTGCACCAGACACCAGAAGGACATTTCACCATGAAATACTCCACAGGAGTGAAGGTTAAAGGCACATTCATTTAGAGGATGGGGCACGAGCCAGACACGGAGGAGAGGTGACCAGTGCCAGCTCATGCTGCTGCTGACTCCTCAGAAAGATCCAGCATCTCCCCAGCACTTGCTGCTTCTCCTCCTGCAAACTTTAGGCTGAAGGTTTGGCTCCTGGCCTTTCCAGGAGCCCCCATCACACAGATGTAATAAAAATAGCAAGCTACTCTCTCAAAAACAATCTCAAGAGGATCTAGTACTTCCCCATTTAGGGCCAGTGTGTGTGACAGCCCTTTCAGGTGGTGCCTGGAATAGTGAGGAATGCCTCAGGGACCCCAGAAAAGTGCCAAATCCAAAGATCCCAAAAGGGCCACTGGGCTGCAATGACCCCACAGCCCAGGGCAGCAGGTGTGTGAGGGTACAGCCTTAACAGGACTCTTATTTTCCCACTCACATGGACGTGGAAACATACAGCATTGCAAAAGCAGTGTTTAATGGCAAGGCACAAATCCCTTCCAAAAGCAGAGTTCAACTTTTCCTGCCAAGAACATATGTGCTTTGTATAGATTTAATTACATGATACAGGAAAGAAAAGATTTGCCCAGATACTAAGGTGATGAGTGCCATAGAAATGCCTATAAATAAATAAAAACACAGAGCAAACCCAGACACCTTCAACAGAGTTTGAGGGGGAAACCCTCCCCCTCCCCCCCAAAAAAAAAACCCAAAACCCAAACAAACCCAAAGAATCAAAAAAGCCCTGCCTGGCATTTTCTACTCACTCCCTCATTTTAAGGAAAGACGAGATCACTACCACCACTGCCTCTTTTTGACACAGGTCCCAGTGCTCATTTGGGCTCACTCAAGTCAGAAGTCACAAGGTGGGCACATCTTTATTTGCATTCCCCAGTGTCTCCTTCCTGCTGCTTCTCATCACCTGCTCATCACCTGAGAACATATTTGTGCATACTAAATAATGTGCATCACTGGGAACCTCATGAACTTTTATGTCATTTGAATTCAGAGGAGAAAAAAAAAAAAATTGAGCTTTCGCACATCTCCCAGGTTGAAAACCCTGACCATGTTATACATTTTCTTCATTATAATAAAGGAAACAAGATGAGGCCCTACGGGGGCCTGAATGGTGATGTGTGGCTTGCTCTTCCATTGCATCCCACAGACATGAAGAGCACTTGCCAAGCTGCTGAGCGAGGCCCCCTTGTCTCTTGATTTCTGATTCCTTTTGTCGTGTTTTTGAGTCTTTCATCTCAGTTTCTCTGTTCGGCAAAGTGTTTTGTCATTTCGCTCCCACCACAGGACTCCAAGGACTGGATCTTTATGAGCAACACCCAGATGTAAAGTGAGAGCCCCATCTCCCAAACAAAACGATCAGCTTGGCTCCAGAGCAAAGTTGCAAATTCCCTTGCACGAAGCTGGTAATGTTAAATGCTGTCATTGCAATCACGGCGTGGGGGAGAGAGGGAGGAAGAGAGGAAGAGAGGGCAGCGTTGGACTCAGGCATCTTGGAGGTCTTTTCCAACCTTAATGATTCTGTGTTTCTGTGAGAGAGGGAAAGAAAAAGAAAGAAAAGAAAGAAAAGAAGGAAGTGAACGAAAGGAAGGAAGGAAGGAAGGAAGGAAGGAAGGAAGGAAGGAAGGAAGGAGAGAAAGAAAAAGAAAGAAAAAGAAAGAAAGAAAGAAAGAAAGAAAGAAAGAAAGAAAGAAAGAAAGAAAAAGAAAGAAAACAACAGCAGACCTACCATATTTCAAAATGTCATCTGCTGATGAACAGCTCTGGGTTTGAGACATTTGTATATGAAAGGGGAGGAAATCAGAGCAGCTGTTACTCCATCGAGCACTGCTGAGCCATTTTGGCTGCCTGTAAATTTTCCTCCTACCAAGCTCTCCCCTGTTTTCACATCCCTGTCTTGGAAGCCACGCAGGCAGTGGCAGAGTGGACCCTGTGTGCCTCCAAGTGCTGGCTGTCAGTCCTGCCTGGGGAAAGAGAGTCACAGCATTTATCCTGGGAGGTCTTTCTGCTGTCACCTTGCTCCCAGTAGCCAGGCAGTGCAAAGCTACAGGCAAGGAAAGACCAAAAAAATCTGCTGAGTGACTTCCCTGTGCTTCCTTCCCTGGGGAAATTGATGTACCAAGTTTTATATATGATATACATCTGCAGAGGAAGAGATTTCTGTCTTGTGCTCCTGTGCTGCCTAGTGGGATGTGTTCATGGACAGTCAGTATTTATTTCAATAACTAACCTGGGCAGAGTTATTAAATGTAAACTGTGGCACCTTATGTTTAGCACAAAACAAAATGCTGGGAGAAGCCAGTCAGAGAAAACCTCTGACTTAACACAGTGGTTTGGCCAATGTTTAAATCATTCCTTTGCTCTGTATTCTCCCATACCTCCCTTCCCCCTGCCTCCCTTCCCCCCTCCTTTGCCTCATTCACACACAGCTTCCCGTGCTGGACCCTGAAGATTCGGATCTTAAACTTTTTCAAAGTGCTACCTATTTATATATAATGCTTTGGATTTGCTTATGCAGTTCATTTGCACAGCCCCAAATCAGCATAAACCCTACCCTCATCTTACCGAGGGGATTTACCTGCAACCAAACGAATTTGCTTTGTTAATGAAGCAGTCAGATTCCCAGACAGCCCTGATACACCTTGATCACTTCTTAGAAAGAGATTTCTCTCACCTGGAACAAATTTCAGTACCCAGTACAAAAGGACACTGCGTTTTTGACACTTGCTGTTCAAGACCCAGGACACAAGAGGAGGGAAAGACGTGCAGAAACAGGGTTTTGAAAGTGTAACCAAAGAGAAAAACCTGGAGTTCGATTTGGGCCAATAAACATTGCTGTGGTCAGTTTCCCTCTCCACGTAACAGTAAGCGTAACAGTAGCAAATACACAAACCCCACAATTATTAATAATGCCTCAGTAATAAAGATGTACAAATAAATAATGAGTTATTCCAGCCTGTGTGGATGTTTAGGTACATGAGCTGGAAAACATCTTGACAAACAGTGTACTCATGAATCTTTGCAAGATGTAACCAAGAAAATCCTGAAAAGTACTTTTTTATGTTTTGAATAAAATGTGAAGAAATACCCATCCTTAAACAAAAAACTGGATTGATGGGTAGGGGCTTCTCAGATGTCCTGGAAATAAAAAAAAAGAAACAAACCAGTAAACCAAAACATCATGTAAACATTGACTGAAATATCATATTATGCTAAATATCCTGGCATTCTTCCAGTCTACAGTAGACTAGATTAACTCATCCATATGTAAAAATCTCATATTTACTTTCTCTTCACAAATTCATTAAAAAGAACAACAAAAAATCAAATCCTTCCAGCCTTTGGTAGCACACAACAAAATCAAGGCTGATTTTGAGCTGGAGGTTAGATCCTTTACTTCTCTGCCAGTATGTAGGAAAGGGGAAACAGGAGGAATCTGGAAGGCAGCAGCCTCAGAGACTACAGAAAATAAATACTTTTTTTTTCTTCTCCCCCCCACCTATATTTTTAGGCTGGTTCATAATTAATCACGGAACTCCTTGCCACAAGGTCCCTCAGAAGCCAGAAGCTCAGGAAGGCACCAAAGAGGATCAAATATTTATTGAGTAAGTGGAATCTGCAGAGCTACAGCATAAAATAAACACAGGTTGGAAAGGCATCTGTGCTTCTCGGGCTTCTGAGCTTGAACAAACCTGTAATCATCAGGGCTCCCTGGAAGGGAGTTTTCCACGGGGAGTGAGGTGGGGTCACCCCAGAGACGCCCATCACAGGGCTACTTGTGCCTTTCAGCCCTGTTTCTGGCCAGTGGCTGGGACAGAACACCCGTGGCCAGACAGAAGTGGCCGCTGCCCCTGCCCTGTGCTGCTCTGCTCCTCCTTTGCACCACGATTACAAGTTGGTCTCTCTGCACAGGAAGCCTTGGCAGTGAGTTTTACATTGTGAACATGGGAACCCTGTCAAAGGAAATGCTGGTAAGAAGGCGTTTGCAGAAGGAAGGCAGTCAAACATCTTGTACAGGTGACGGCAGCATTGTAATGGTCTCTGAGGCTGCAGAGAGCACGAACAGTTACTGGGGAGGCAGGAAGGCTGGAAGCGGCTGAGTTGTTTTGCTTCCCGCTGGAAAGAGTTTTGATATTTTTGAAACACAAATTATGATCTGCTGCGCAGCCAACAAATTCAGCCGTCCCTCGTCAGGCAAGGGAGTCTGTTGCTGAATCAGGGTGATGTGGGAACTGAGAATGGACGGCCAAGCCTTGTACATCCCAGTACATCCCAGTACAAAGACAAATGCATCCCTCTGGGTAGCCTCCTTGCGCTGCCAACAGCATTATTGAATCAGTACATTTCGAGTCTAAACACAGGATAAAAACTCGTCCAGAGCTTGGAAAGGAAATTCCAACATGGTTCAGTAATTGCCATCATTGTTGCCCCTAGTACTTTATCAACATACTAATTCACAATATTAATTTTTACCAGTAAAGAGGAATGGATGATGGGTGCTAATCTCCCCCAGGAGATCCCCCAAGGAGGAAGACCCTAGATGAGATTTGGACACCAAACGGTGCTGGTGCCATGGCACCCTCCCAGAGGCCTGTTGTGCGAATCAAACTCATGCCGGAACCTCAAGAAGCAGTTTTCCACACGTGAGAAAAGCCCTCTCTGCAGAATTTCTACGTGGCAGGAAGCGCAGGGCAGACTCAGTGGCAAAAGCCCAGGCAGTCAGGTTTTCCCATGTTGCAAGTGCAAGCCTGGTTCTTCGGGCCAGCAAAATCAGGGAGCCTTCCCATGCCTTTCCACGGGTGGAAGGGCAAAGTACACCCAAGACTCTGCTCCTGCCATCCATGTGGAGTTCCACGGGGCTCCATCCTCGGCCCTGTGCTCTTCAACAACTTCATAAATGACCTGAATGCAGGACTGGAAGGGACACTGAGCAAGTTCACAGATTACACAAAATCGAGAGGAGCTGTTGAGCTCCTCGAAGGCAGGGAGGCCTTGCAGAGAGGCCTTGACAAATAAGAGATGGGCAACCACTAACTGTATGTTGTTTAACAAGGGAAGGTGCTGGACTCTGATCCTGAGATGGTCCTGGGGGTCCTGGTCAATGGCCAGCTGGACATGAGCCAGCAGTGCCCTGGAGCCAGGAGGGACATCCCTGTCCTGGGGCACCAGGCCCAGCATTGCCAGCTCTGGGCTGGAGCAGCCTCACCTCGAGTCCTGGGGGTGGTTCTGGGCACCACAATGTAAAAAAGACACTTAACTATGAGGGATTGTGCAAAGGAGAGCCATGGGAATGGTGAAGGGCCTTGAGGAGAAGCCGTGTGAGGAGCGGCTGAGGGCACTTGGTCAGCTCAGCTGGAGGAGACTGAGGGCAGACCTCCCTGCAGCTCTGCAGCCTCCTCGTGAGGGGAAGAGGAGGGGCAGGCACTGATCTCTGCTCTGTGGGGACCAGGGACAGGACTTGGAAGAAATGGCCTGAAGCTGTGTCAGGGGAGGTTTAGGTTGGGTATCAGGAAAAGGTTCTTCCCCCACAGGGTGGTTGGACACTGGAACAGGCTCCCCAGGGAAGTGATCACAGCTCCAAGCCTGACAGAGTTCAAGAAGCACTTGGACAACACTTTCGGGCACATGGTGGGACTCAGGAATGGTGCTATGCAGGGCCAGGAGTTGGACTCGATGCTCCTTGAGGGTCCCTTCCAACTCAGCTTATTCTGTGACTCTGTGACTCTGTGACTCTGTGACACTGGGACATGCACAAACAGACTCTGAGCACCCTCGAGGAGGCTCCCAGTAAATGAGCCTCTGTGTGCTGGTGGTGTGGCATTTCCTGTCAGATCATTCCTAACTGCTGTGGCAGTAGTGGGGTAAATCATTCTGGACAACTGCGGGATATCTCTTTTTAAAATTAAAGGCCTTCAACCAAATAATACAGGGAAGCTGGAATATTTTGTTGAATAAAGCCTGAAAGTTTAACAGTGGAGAACTTGAATGGCAAGATTTAAGCAAGCCTTAGCTTGTGCTTGATAAACAAGCACGCTGTACCCAAAGCAAAACCATGCAAAACTTCTCAGGGTTGCAGCAAGATGGCTGCGGTGATAGCAGCACATGATTACCCTTCTGCTCACCCAGGTTTCACAGTGAAAGCAGCTTGGCGTGTTCCGTGTTCCCCAAAACTTCTTCTTCCTAATTAGCAAGTCATGAGGTTGACCCCAAGCTAGCCAGGTCTGTGTGAAAATCACCATCCCGGTTACAAAAGGAGTCACAGCTCCAAGAGTACGGAAAACATTACTGAAGGGAAAAGGTGCAGCTGCCTAATGCCTCTTGTGAGCAGCTATTAGGGCCGCCTGTCTCCTGTAAAACTCTGGGAACACATGCTCTAAATATAGAATAAACATTAATAAAGCACAAGCCACTTTTTCCCCTCCTGTCTTTCACACCATTAAGGTTCTAGCCTTGAGGGCTCACAGGTATGCATCCAAAGGTGAAAAAAAGAGACTGACAGATACCTATATGCATCCAGGGTGGAGAACAAGGCAGCAGAAACACCACCACCGCCCACTTCCACGCCACAGAGGCAATTTCTGCGCTCGGTGGCAATGCCTTCAGCAGCAATGAAAATGTTCCCCCGGTAAAGTCACGGCGAGAGCGAAGGGCAGACGGAACGTGAGTCATCCAGGTGTACGGCAGACAGGGGAATGTGGGTGTGTTACCCTGTGGCTCCAAGCCAATGTGACCTCAATTAAATTTTGGTGAATGATGGGCCTTCCCCTCTTTTAAGTACACACTCATCTCCTCGGTCTCCAGAGATACATCCACCGAGCCTAAATACAGCTATTTAATCTGGGCAGCTCTCCTGGCAGGCCTGAGTCAACACGTGGCGGCGCCGGTGGTGGTGGTGGTGGTGGTGGTCCTCTTCCTCTTCATATCAGTTTTGCTCACCTTACCTTGGGTTTACTTCCTCCTACCAGCTCTCCTACCACATCAAGATCCCTGCCAGAGTCCTACGGTGTAGCCACTGGTCTGCCAGGTCGCAAACCATTCCTATTCTCCCGCTGCCTTAGAGCACACAGCCCAGTTGCACTCAGGGGAGGAAAGCCCAGGGACAGACACAGGTTAATTTGGAAATTGTTGTGCTCAAATGCTGTTAAAAGTGCTTGCCAGGGACTCCAGTGAAAGCAGGCCAGCTCCAAGATCCAGCACACTCCCATAGGAAACCTGTGTAAACTAATTCTGCCGAACCGTTAGCACTCGGGGTGATTAACCACAGCAGTCTCTGATCTTCCCTTATTAAAGAGAAGCAGAATGAAATTCACTGATTCATATCAGCTTAATATAAATCCTTGCGAGATTCGCAGTCGAGTTCAGCTGTGCCAGGATCTGGTAACCACCATGGGGGAAAAGAAGACTCTCTTGCAAGCACACCTCCACGTGACAGGGGGTGGCTGGAGCCACTTGTGCTGGGTCACACTCAAACCCAGGCTCCCAGGCCGTGGTGTGCAGCAGGGAAGTGTGCAGCAGCAGCTGTGGCTCTGAGAAGATTTTTACTCTGATGCCACTTTTGAATACTTGGCACTCAGCAGGCAGGCAGGCATGTGCCATCTTGTTTTAAACAGCTCCATCTATACATGCTAAGCGCACTCCAGAGAGATTTGGGCTAGGGGTGAGCAGGATTAAGGACGGCTGTAGTTTGACTGCAGAGATAACTCCCTGCCGCAAGAGTTTTGCCTTCAGTAGCTGAAATAGTGCTCTGGGGCAGCTCTGGAGGTGCTCACCCCATGTCAGAGAGGCCAGCCCTAATAACCTCAAACCCTGCCTTTAGATGCCCCAGCGAAGTGGCACATGAGTACAGCTTTAGCAACGCTGAACA
This sequence comes from Gymnorhina tibicen, assembly GCA_013399875.1. NCBI lineage: Eukaryota > Metazoa > Chordata > Aves > Passeriformes > Artamidae > Gymnorhina > Gymnorhina tibicen. Next base: position 27,816 of record VXAZ01007733.1, read on the forward strand.
AATCTTGTTTTTCAAGACATACTTACAAGACTGCTCGGTGTTTTACATATGTTTTTACGAGATACGCTTTTGATACATATGTTGTTTCACTGCATCCATGTGCAATCCTGCACCTAAGCCCAACTCCAGGATACCAGACACATCGAAACAGGTGGCAAACACAACACGCTGTTTCCAGCCCTACCTACCAGAGCACTGCTCATTTCAGTATTTCCCCCAGAGACCTCCTTAAGAGTAAGGACTGCCTCTCATGGGTTGCACACTGTATGGCAAATAGTGAGCAGTTGGCTCCCATCCCAAAAAAGTACAAGAGTAGCAATTTGGAAGTGGTTAAAGACACAGCAGCATTTCCCTCTACATATAAAGTTACAGTTGTGTCCGTTTCAGTCTGGAAATTCATGCATGAGGACAGCTTGGTTAGGATCAGGGCAAAAGAAGGGAATTAAAAAAAAAATCAAGTGGAATAGGGAACAATGCCCTGTTTCAAGAATGCCATTGTTCATGCAACTAGAAACGTAGGGTCCATAAAAACATCAAGCAGAAACTGAAATTGGCTGAAGTGGATAATGCCTTACTAAATGCTAGAGCGCCTTACAAAATTCTTCAGGGTGCATAATGACAGAATGCTTGAAAAGCGAAAGAAACCAGGTTCTCAGATGAAATCTTCAGATTGCAGCACTTACAGATGTGCTAGAACATAGACCTCGCACACATGTGAGAGCTTCTGAATGGCAAAAAGGAGATCCTGTACCTACCAAGTGTGCCCCAGCATTATCGGATGGGACAGCAACACCTCAGGCCCTCAGCACACGCCAGCTTCAATGCTGATCTTGGATCTCTCATCCAGAATTCACAGGCAGAGCAAGAGAGGAGGTAAAAAAATGACTGGTTTAATTGTAAAAAAGTTTTCACATGGAGAAAGCTTCAGATAAAGGATGACTCATAACTTTAATTTAGCTTTATATACTTGCTATTTGCAAACCAAACAAGATATTCCCTACTCCCTGTGTTACCTATAAACCAAATCAACAAAGATAGCTTTCAGTTGAACAAAGCGTGCCTAGGCGATAAGGGGTGAGAAATATTTTCTGCCTCATTATATTACTTACAAAGACTTAGGGAGAAATGGCGCCAGTCCCCGCACAACCAACCACATCAAAATGTGAGCCTTAGTAGCATTCCAAAGGCACATTCGGATACAAAAATTTGATACTGACACTTTTATTTTAACTGCTACGAAGATACAAAAGCCTCCTGCCTGCTACTTTTTTTCTCTCAGCTTCACTGGACACTATGTACACCCAAAATTCCTAGCCGACAGACATAACAAATCAGCTGAAGAGGAATCGTTTCTTCCCTTTTAACGAGGAGTAGTGAGAAAAACAGGTCCTATCCACCCGGCATTAATGTGGAAATCATCTGTTTGCTGCACATTCTGTAAGGCAGCTGGAACAATGAGGTCCCGAAGGAGAAGCACCACGGGGCTGGAGATGACCCGGGGCGGGCTCGCTGCCCCGGCACGCGCCACTGGAGGGACGCTGGGGACCTCGCAGCAACGCGTCCTCAGTCCCTGCATGGTCAGCCTTCCCCGGCTACGTGTGCATTCCTGCGGGAATCCTGGCTCTTCGTTGAGTGACTGGATTCCCAGGAAAGAGCAGGTTCCAAGAGAAAACTCCGTGCAGGTGATGGTTAAGCGGCGCTTTGTGCACGCGCTCTTTATTCTCCGAGCCAGGTTTGTTCTTTTCTTGACATTACTCAGTGGGTTTTCCTTCACTCACTCCTAAAGTGGTTACACCGGCTTGCCTAAGAAATCCTAGGCAATGAAGCTGGGAATCCTTCATTGCTGCAAAGACTGCTACCAAAAAAAGAAAAAAAAAAAAGAAAAAAAAAGAGAAGAAAAGAAAAATTCTAGAATTTGTTATCGGATGCATAAGGTCTTACGTCCCCAACAGAAGTTATGTCCTCTAAAAAATAATTTAGACTCAGTTACTTTAAAAATGGTAAATTACAGTTTCACCCACACAGGTGAGATAAGTGGCAATTCGACATTCAGAGCAAAAACTTTCCATACACCTTTTTCCGTAAAAAGAGATGTTACATCAGCACGGCACTTACACAATCCTGTCTTTCAGAGTCTTAAGACTACAAGCGTTTGCCACCACCCCCTCCTTGCCTTAGTAAACTCAGCCACCAACAAATACCTAACAAACTTTCTTTGGCCATGTCCATGCACAGAAAAAAAAACTAGAGCAACCATTCAGATAAAATATTATAAGTTTATTTAAAACTTATTTTCACCTTGAATATGCAAAATACAAATTCCAACAAAATGTTCATTATTACTTCGTAGTTTACAAATATACAAAATAGAAGTTTGCTTAAATTTATATTACATATTTATTATGTAAAGAACTATATAGAAAACATTTGTTCTGCTTAAGGCATATTTGGGAATAAACCATTGTACAAACTATTGCACATCGAAACCACAGTGCATTACAGACTGTCTGCATAAAGTTATTCTCCTAATAAAAAAGATAAACCAGGGTTATTCACCTGATTTAGGTCATAATTTGCAATCGGAAGACAAAAAATAGTTCCTTGTCAGATATGCAGCAGTTTGAGAACTTTGGCCTCCTGTTTTTGGTACCTCTAGAACCAACAGTCACTAAGCACCATGAAATAGGCTTTTAAAATATAATTCTGTACCTGAATTTTTCCTCCTCTTTTAACATTGTAATGGCTTTTAGAAGGAAAAAAAAAAAAAAGTACAAGACGACATGTACATCTAATATTGCATTGAAAGGAAATTAAGGGAATGTCATTTCCCTGTGTAATATCCCCACCCTCCGAACTACATACAGTCTGTTTAACCCTGATATCCGTGACTTCCAGTCACTCCTTGGCATTCTGTAGTCCGGAAATAATTCAAGTTGGATTTACAAATGGAATGATAGAAGATCCAGTCATTGACCCCAATGTCTTTGGTTCTCTGAAGTGTATAACTATAAAAAAAAGAAAGTTGCAATGTCTGTATGCAGTTATCCCTCTTTTCCACTCTTTGGAAGACTTCACCTTGATTATCTGTAGTGCTTAAAACGAGTTCTCCCCATCTTGTGGAAGACAAGATTGTGCTGTAAATACTGAATCTCTGCGGCAGTCGGGGGAAAGATCCACTGCTCTCCCAATCAGAAGTGCCTCTTCATGTGTAAGGCAAGGTGGTCCGACCTGGAGAACGCTCTGTCACAGCGCTGGCACTGGAAAGGGCGGTGGCCTGTGTGCTTTCTGTAGTGACGAGTGAGTTCATCGGATCGGGCAAACTTCCATCCGCAGCCTTCCCAGTCACAGTGATAAGGCTTCTCACCTGTGAAATAAACCAAGAGCAATGAAACACATCAGTGAGGGTTTTGTCTTGCGGCTACCACTTGTAGCACCTTCTTTCAAAGGTGCCTTCTTTCCGGTTGTCCTGGATAAAACAAAGGGTGGTCAAACACAACCAACTTCTCAAAGCAGTTCTCGAACTTCTCGAAGCAAACAAACTACAAAGACTAAAAGAGCAAGGCTGTCTTTTTTTTCAAGATATACAGGTGCTATGAAATGCTGGTGTCATTTAAATCTTCACTAAAATGGTCCTTTTTTGCTGCCTTGCACACGAGACTTCAGAGCACCTGAGTGTGTATTTTTGCCAGCTGTGTTACACAATCAAATAGCAACCAGAAATAGCTCAGCAGACAACGTATTTAGATAATTGTAGGTCTCAAGAATTAAAAAACAGCCGGAAACTGTTTTCATTAGCTCGGCCTGATTAAGGACTCAGTCTTACTAGTGTCTTCATTATACAAAAACCACTGTTGATGGCAAGATGAGCTTCCCTAACAATTACAAACTCCCTGTCCTACACATCCTGGGGATGGTGCTGACTGGCTTGGGGCAGATGTTCACTGATCACTTGCCTGATTTTTTTCCTGCTGTTGCCATTACCTGAAGAGGTAGCCTAACTACTGCAGTGCCAGTGTATTTTCCCTTTCCCACCTCCTCTTCAGGAGAAAGTTTTGAATTGGGTTCACAACCCAGGGCTTCAAATTATGCAAATTCCCAGGTTATTTAGTCACTGTTACAGAATGCCCACGCTGGCGAAACCTGTGTGCTGTACCTGCTTTCACAAGCTCAGTCACTGCAACTCTGCACTCAGCTGCAAGACTGAAGTCTGAAACTGGTCTCAGATGCACGCTTTGGATAGATTTTATCCCAATTCTAGCAGCGGCCAATCAACAGTTAAACTCTGCTGGTGCAGGGGGAGATGTCCTCCCACAGGTGGAAGAGGCACCCCATCAGAGCTGCCAGCTCAGCTGAAAGCCCCTGCTCTCCACGGGATCCATCTCGGTTTTCTCAAAAAGGGAGCGACAGCTTACAGAGGTGCACAACCTCCCGCCCTACAGCCAGCCGAGAGAGGGGTGTGTGTGCGAAGCACTTAACCCTCTGCAAAGAAAGCAGTTATCTCCGAGAGAGGTCTGCTGCCTCCTCAGAAGTGGGCCAACACCATCCAGAGCGACAAACCCCAGCCGGTTTCCACCTACCTGCTTATTAGCTAGCCATATAGCAAGAGAGAAGTAACAAACTGACTTGGCAAGAAACCCACCCGCTCCCACATCTGAGTCACTCTGAACCATTAAGCAAAATGTCAAGCCAACAAGCGAAGACTGCACAGGACTTCACGTAGCCAAGGGGCGGAAGAAAAAAAAAGAAGCCCCAAAACCCAGCACAGAAAAGCTACATCTTGTTACTTTTAGCCCTCCTCCTGTGCTCACACCTTTTCACTGTCCGAAAGGTCACCCCGCGCCCCTCAGGCCAGGACATACCCCTGACCCCGCACTGGGACTAACCTGTGTGGGTTCTCAGATGTGCCTTGAGATGAGAGCTCTTGGTGTAGGTTTTGCCGCAGCCCGCATAGTCACAGGTGTGTGTGGCCGTCCTTTTCCTAGGCCATGACCGGCGTCCCCTCTTGGGCTTGGTCTCCTCAGGCAGGCAGCTCCCCGGTGGCATCAGCTCTAGAGGCGGACAGGGAGGGGTGAGCACCGCCGCGGCCAGCGCCAAAGCGGGGACATCCGCTGCCCCAGCACCACGGGGACTCACCTTGGTACTGGAGCGTGCCGGGAGGGAGCTGCTCGGACAGGAAGGCGGGGTAGCCAGGGGCCGGGGGGTACCCCGGGGGCAGCGGCAGCGGCGGGTGGCCCAGCCCCGGCGTGGCGGGGAGACAGTCTCTGCCGCTCAGCATCTCCTCGGGCCCCAGCGAGGGCGTACTCCGGGCGGGCAGCGGGCGGCTGCCCAGGGCGAAGTCGTGCTGGGGGCCTCCTCGGGGGCTGCTCCCGTGCGGCGGCGGCGGGGCCAGGGTGCACGGCGGCGCGGCCTCCTGCTTGATTTTGGGGCACATCCGCGGCAGGGAGGTGTAGGGCGCTCCGGGGCCGTCGGCGCCAGGCGGAGGGGCGGCGGGGCCGCTCTTGGGGCTAAGCCCCGGGTGGCTGTACTCGCCCACCGCCTTCACCACGAACTTGCCCTGCAGGCTGCCCAGGGGCGGCAGCGCGGCCGGCGCTGGCAGGTACACCGCGTCCAGGTCTGGCCGCATCAGCTCGGCCACGAAGCCTCCCGAGGGGGACACGTCGGTGATGTCGGCCAGGTTGAAGGGGGCGGCGGACCCGGCGGCGGGCGCCCCGTC
>VXAZ01007733.1:44698-58162 GCA_013399875.1 Gymnorhina tibicen
TTTTTTGAGAAAAGACCAGTGAAAAACTGGAGATTAGCAGTTGCTCTTCCACTCCTGCATCCTGCAGGAATCCTGTGGGTTCTGCCAACCTTTCCCCTGTTCTGTGACAGCCCTCCCTCCTTCACTTCATAGATTGGCTTCACAGATTCTCCTCAAAAAGAGCGAAGCTGGTGGTGCTTTCCTTCCACACCTTTCTTACAAGCGCACCTGCCAGAGTGACTGTGAGCTGGTCACACACCCGGGAGAAAAACATTACTTTGGTGATGGTCCCCTGCAATAATTTCTTGACGTTTACTGGAGACTTGTAGTGCATCTAAAATAAATGTCATTAGAAGTGTTAAGCTTCAAGGAAACCTGAGTGGGCCTTACAGCACAGTTTCTGGATCTTGACTAGTAGATGGTGTTAGAGTCTGGTTAGTGCGTGTTAATCTTGATGAAAGTTAATCTTGATAAAAGGTAAAAGCTTAGAAGATTAAAGCTAGTTCATCTTGATAAAAGGTAAAAAAACCTGTATGGTGTACCATTTTTTCCCTCCTTGTTCTCTTAAAGCAATGAACCCAAAAGCTTCTCCATGGATATTTGGTGTCTCAGAGAAAGTGATCCTTCCCAATGACTGAGTGCCCTGCAGTTACATCTGAAGTATTTGTCACTGAGATATTATTTTAGCCCAGGCTAACAATTTGGGATAACTGGCATAGCATAAGACCACACATTTTGTTTGTTTAACTAAATTTACCTTTTCAAGTCATTCATAGAAAAGCTGTTAGCAGGATGAAGGCCCTTTACTTGATGAAGAGGCCACACCATGCAATTCTGATAATTTTTCAGGAACAGATAGATCAGCCCTACTTAAATATACTTCCCTGGCAAGGCATGTGCAGCCTTTATTGAAAACTGATCAGCACGCCAAGTTTCAGTTATGAAATATGAGTTTGGGTTGTTCAAGGATGAAAGAAAGTAATACTTTTTCTTGGCATGTGAGTATATCAGAAACATCCATGCTAAATGTAATCAGACGTGAAACAGAGGGAGAAAAACGAGCCTGCAGGAAAAAAAATTAGACTTCCCTCACTTGAAGAAAAAACACAGCAAGTTCCAGATTAAAAAAGTAGTTCCGAGTTGGTTAACAATTAAAATCGGTAGGAAAGCTAATTCCATGTGAAAGGTCTGTGCTATTTTTAACTGTGCCATAAATAGGCTGGTGTAGGATGTGGTTAGCAAGGCCAGAACCCTGTTAAAATGAGGGTATTTATTGGGCAGCTGGAGTGGTGTTTCTCACTGAATCAAAGAGCCTCTTTTCTGCGTGCACCTTGGTGGTTCCACGTTGAGGTGTTAGCAAAAGAAGTAAGGACAGCATGAGCCTTTTTTTTCTTTCCCTTGAATAGCCAGAGAGCTGCCCCAGCCTGAGAGCAGCCTCTGGACACCTGCCCTCTGCTTCATGTCTCTGTTTTTTCCCCAAAACTTTGACAGCAACCCATGAGTGTAGATCAGCCCCTGGAAGAGGACAGGCAGCCCAGCAGGACCATCCCCAGACCCACCACAGCAGTAAGAAAAGGCAGCTCAAATAATTTGCTGCTCTGGCATTTCAGCTGAACTTCTCGCTTCCTCATGTTTACTTGCTGTGCCTTTGTTCTCCAGTCTGGAAATCCTGTTTCCAAGCCCTTTTGTGCCCATTTGCGCATTTAGCTGTGTTCTGATCATGTGCAAAATGTAGCTCCAAGTGCAGTTTTGTGTCTTGGAAGCCCACGGTGGGTCACAGGAGCTAGCAAGCAAGACTGTGGGAAGTCTCCTCTCATCCCATTTTGTTTGGAGGTGATTTCTTTACCTCCCACGAAATGGGACTGCTGCACTGGGTAGAAGAGGGGATTTGCTGACTCTTCTTGTTCAGCTCGGTTTTGTGGCTGGGTGCTTGTCTCAGGCAGACACATGAATCAGTTGTGTGAGTCCGTGGTTTTGACAGTGCAGCTCACACAGGCCTCACCCAGAGGTTGCATCTGCCAGAAGACAAATGCCTGGGGCTGTTCCTGCCTTCCTGTGGACTACCTGCCCTTGGTGTGGCAGTCTGTGTGTGGGCAGCAGAGCTGTTGAGGACTGACCTCACCACCACGGGTGACACGTGTCCCTTGACTCCGGGATATGGAGACGGGTCTCCTGGCTGTGGGGCTGTTAGTTTGGCTTCTGCACCTGGCTTTCCCTCTCATGGTGAGCACAGGCACAAGGAGAGGGTTGTGAGGCTGGTCTTGCCCTGCCACACAGCCAGGAGGCAGCTGGGGTTGTGCCTGTGAGATGTTTAAACACGGGCACCGTGTCACCGCTAAATGCAAAGTCACTCTGGGTGGCTTCACCCTTGTGGCTGCCCATGTCCTGGAGATCTGGAGGAGCTGGTTGAGATTTCCTTCAGAAGGCAAAAAACACGACCTAAAGGAGTGCAGTGCTGAGGTGGGAAATGGGTTGTTTCCCTCCCTTAGCCATGAACCTTCACAAGTGCCAGCCAGACTTAGTTTTCAGTGTTACCGGATTTGTCCTGCTAGACATGAGAGTCCTGCTGTTTGGCACAGCAATGTTCCTGTCTGGTATCTAGTGAGCCATCGTTAAAAAAACAAAGAGCAATAATTTGGTGAAAGTGCAGAGTCGATAGTGCTGAGTAATGTATTTGCATACTGGCATATGCTCTATGAAAGTAAATAAGATTATGTCAAACTCATCTGGAAGAGAGTTAATTTAACATCCTGGCTAAAGTTATGCAACCAGAGGGAGGCGGGGGTGCAGGGGGGTGGATGTAATAGACTGGCTGATGAAGCCTGGGGGACAAAATGTCCTAGTGGAAATTGTATGTAGGACAAAAGAATGTAACATAAGAACCCAGAAGAAGAGCACTGATTCCAGGCTGCTTATATGCACACACAACTGCTTTTCTGTTAGTTTTAGGAAGGCATGGGATGATGAGAGAAGGGAAAAAGAATATTAAGTATCTGTGAGACAGATTTGATGTCTCCTTCATATTGAGGTCTAAGCTGCTTCTTGGTCCTGGTTCAGGAAAGCCCCTGCAGGACACAGAGGGCGTGAGCATGCCTCGGTGCAGTTGATGGATGATGGCCAGTCTGTATTTCGAGCCGCACGGCTGAACAAACGCTCAGGTCCTGTTTCCAATAGCTGACAGCCTGCAAGAGATGATCCCCTCCCAAACACGTCATGGGCTGAGGAGCTGCAGAACTTCAGGGGTGTTTGGACTTGGACCCAACCTTCCCACTTGAGCTTTGATTTTTAACAATTTGTTTCAGGCACTTGTTTTGAGCAACTCCAGATTCTTAGGCAGCTTTGCTCTGGACTCTCCACAGAAGCTTTGTGCAGTTCACGTTCCTCTCTCTTTATTGCAGGCTTGGAACTAGCTTCACTGTGGAGAAATGAATGTGCTTCTTGCAATAAGCAAAGTTTGAAATGCAGACCAAACCCTTTGAAGATTTTTGTGTTCAGTATTGCAGATCATGGCAGACAAAGCTCTTTTCCTCTCTGCTGATAGCCACATGTCTCAATTTGATCTGACCCTCAACACTAAATCCATGGACTGAGTTGTTAAAGCCTGTTTGAGAACAGTTTCTCCTCCAAGAAGATGCAAGCATGAGGCTGTCAGGCATGTCAAGATTTGTGAACAGTTAGATCAGTGATACCTGCTCACAATGTGGTGATGGGAGCAATTCTCATCTGTTTAATTCAGTAGTGCACACACTTAGGGAAGAAATGTCTTCAAGCATAATCACAGAGTGAAGATGGGGAGTTTTAGGACACAATTTATATTTACAGTAAGGAACATGGATGGCAAATCTACCTCCAAGAGCAACAGGCACAAGGAACTTGATGCTACTGTTACTGATGTCACTGAATGTTCCTGCATGGTTAATTTGAGAATGTCTTTTGTGTAAAATTGACATAGGGATTGGAAGCTTCTCTACCTTTACGCAGGAGCTCTGCAAAGGCTCTGAGCCTGCTACTCAAGCTGCAGTGCAAGCAGTGGTTCCTGTGGCTGTGTACCCATGTCTGGTTGAGGGGAAAAGCCAGAACTGCACTACAAAACCTGGTCTTCACTAGAAGGGCAGGGATTTGCACCTTCTTGCTCTGGGTGAGGCAGATTTTGTGGGCTTCATTGTCACCAGAGGAGACAGACAATTCCAGACAGTGCTGTACAGAAAGTTCTTGATCCTTTTCACTGACTCCTCAGGAGGAGCCCAGGCTGCAAGGGTCATCATCTAAGGTCAGTTAGAAGGAAAATTAAGCTGGAGATTGTGGGATCCTTGCAAAACTGGAGGAGCCACAGGAGGAGCAAAAGCACTTTAGTATCAGGGAATTTAGCTGCAGCGAAGAAAAGTAGCCAAAACCACTCATTCTCAGCACCCAGCTTTAGAGTGATGCTTCAAAGAAAGAGGCAGTGAGTCCTGTGAGGGGTGGCACTAAGATGGCACATCTGTTGTGTTGTGAAGCCTGATTATGACAGAGCCACCTCTTCTGGGAGCAAGTTCTACCTTACTGGCAAGAGTGATGTGCTGTCAGCACTCCAGGGACACTCTCCTGGCATGAAGTCATCTGGCACGTGACGCTGGAGAGATAGATAAGGAGTTGGAGGAAAATCTAGAGAAAATATGATTTGTCTAGGGGGGATTCCACTGAACTTGAAACAGAAGTCTCTTGAGTCTGGAATGGCCACAAAACAGAGAGCTGGCATCTGTGCTAGGAAAGAGGGAATATGGACCTCAGCAGATGAGAGCAATAAAGAAAATAACATAAAGCAGCATCTCCCTGAGGAAGGTTTCCCACTGAAAAATCAACCAGTTTGGACTGGACCAGCACTTGGGATTCAAAGAAAAGCATGGCCTTCAGATTCCTCTGCCCATCCTCTGTCCTTGCCGTCTTCACAGGGCAGCCCAGAAATGATGAGAAACAGACCAGCTCTGAATGAAGAACCTGCCAGGATTATTGCAGGGCAAGAATAAGGAATACGTTCTGCTGGAGTGTAACATTTCTCCCTGCAATTTCTTTGCCAATTCTTGCTCATTTCTGATAACATGGATATAGGCTGAAGCTGTTCTTGATGAACTTTGTGTCTGTTTTGATTCTATCAGAACTAAAAGCCTCTAGCTGGATATTACCTGTGAAAGAAAATAGTCTCCAAGAGAACAGGAGTCCTTTATCAAACATAAGACAACTCTGCAACCTGTGCCAGTGTCTCACCACCCTCACAGTAAAACATTTCTTCCCAATATCTGGCCTAAATTTGCCCTCTTTCAATTTGTATGCATTACTCCTTGTCCTGTCACTGCAGTTCAGTCCTGCCACTACAGTGGCAGTTTCCCCTTGCAATGTGTCCCCTCTGTCACTCAGTACCTGTACAAGCCACCTGTGCATTATTCAGGTAGGCATTTGTCTTCGTGAAACCCCTGTGGGGTGAAGAAACCACTTCCCTCTGTACTGATTCCTTTGGGGCAGGGACAACAGATCCTTAACGGATGCTTAAGCATTAATTGCTTTAGGGCTCATGAGACAACTGAGACGCTCATTAACCATGGCTGATAAATTCACCCAGCTTCTGGAAGAAGCAGAGACAGAGCTTAAACCTCCCCAGCCTTTCTTTCATCACCTGAAACAAGGACCAGCCTATGTGGCTTTTTTTTCCCCTCCTGACACAGCACCATATACACTTTCCTCAGCTGTTTTCTTTTCCTGAGCCAACACCCTTCCTTAGCTGAGCCTGACCATTTCCTAATTCTTTTGCTTTCTCTTTCACCTCTTATTATTTTTTAATCTTTTTTTTTTCTTTTCAATTTTGTTTCACTTTCTTGTCCTACTTTTCCTATTTTCCCCTTTTTCTGTTTTGCTTTACTTTTTCCCTCTGCCTTCATATTGGTCCAGCCCACCTGATCTCCACAGGGAAAGCCACGAAATAAAATAGGCAGTCTGGTTGCATGGACAGGTCTGTGCTGGGCCTCTCTGTTTTTTATGGACAAGATGTTCAAATCTAGCTGTAAGCCTTTTCAAATCTAGTTTTCAGTGCCTCAGGCAACGTGTTGGTGTGGCAAACCACAGGTCACTCTTAGGAAGACCCTTAAGGACATTCTCACTGTCAGGCACGTGTTTAAGTCATGTTCCTAAATACATTCTGGTGGAGAAGGCTTCTTTCCCCACATGGGAAAGGATCCTTAAGCTTTACACTTGCTCCATGTGTGGCAGGCCTGTAGAATCAGGCAAAGGTTTAAAGGCTGGCAAAGACTGTTCTGATAATCTCGAGAGATGTCTGGAACGCCAGAGGTCAAAGAATCCCCGCTTCTCCTTTTAACAGCCAGTGGAGACAGAGTTAACTTTATTGTGACTGCTATCTTATCACCACCAAATAAAATTCTCACAGACTGGTGCACGTCTGCAATTATCTGCCCAGCACACGAATAATATTTCTGCAATGTCATGCTTGCTGTCGTCATGGCGTTCATTTACAGACTTAATTTCGGTTATTAACTGTGCTGTCGTGTTTACTGCAGCCCTGTGCATCTGCTGGCATGAGAGGACTACAGAGGACCGAGTCTTCTGCTCTGGACAGTGATCCTTCTGTTAAAAGAAGAGAAACAGAGGTAGAGGGCGGTGGAATGATTGAGGAGTGGGAGAGGCTCTGCACTCCCAGGTGGACCAGTGCTGTGACATCGGAGGCAGTGTGCCTTGGTTTTATGGAACGCTTGAAGGGGTTCAATTAAAAAAAAAAAAAAAAAAAAACTTTTTTTTTTTTTCCTTTGGGCCGGNAAAAAAAAAAAGTTTTTTTTTTTTGCCATGGATTACATAGTTTCTTGTTGCTGTGCTCTGTCTAGTATTTCCTACAATACTTAGAGTTAGAATATCAGAGCTGCTGCTAAAGCTGTTTGAAAACCTGGCCTTAGTTCCAGCAACAGGTAGTTGAAGCCTGCCTTCCTGATCCTGAATAAAAGGTTAGCTGGGGTTTTTGAATGATTCTGCAAGGTGACAGATCCTGCTTCCAGGCATCTTGTTTCTTTTGACTCTTCTTTATCTAAAATCTCCTTCGTTCTTTACACTCTTTGTTTTCCGAAAACTGAGATCTAAGATTGAAAGTCTTGCTTGCCATGCATCAGTTTCGACCAGTCAAGCAGATAACCAAGCTTCTGTGCTGCAGAACTTCATTCACTTGCACTACGTCCTAAATTTCCTAATAAAGAAAATGAAAAAATCACCTGCAATCTTCATGGAATGTCCCTTTGGTGAGCTTTGCATGAAGCCAGAGGGACAGTCTCATTGCAAGCACCACCCTCATTCCCACTGCCAGCCTCTCTCATTCCTGCTGCCCTCCAAGCACAGCTGAGCACCCCAGACACGCAGGAGAGGAAATCCTGGGTCCTGGAGGCAGAGAGGGAAAGTGCAAAGTAGCTTTGTGCCATGCTCTGAGTTACACCAGAGCAAATGCTGGACGAGTAACTTCTCATCCTGCCAAAATTCAGGAAGGGTGTTTTCCCCTCTTGTTCCCCGTCTGTAGCAGGGCTGATTGTGCAAGATCACCTGAAAGGCAGCCAGAGGACTTTCCCCTGGTTGTGTGGTAGGTTGTTTGCCTCTGCAATTGGAAGATCTCAAGAAGAACGTTCAGCCTTGTGCGTGATGCTGCCCTGAGGCACCTGATCCTGAACTGCTGGAGCCGTGTGGCACTGGGCAGCCTTGCTGCAGACTGAGTCTGCTTTACTCCCCAGTTCCTTGGGGCAGCATCTCCATTTCTCCTTACAAATTTTCCAGGGGCAGCACCAAAGTATTTTAGAAAATTGCTCTTTGTCATAGGTATCTGCATTTCTGTGCTATGATGAGGAAAAAAACCCCTCTGTCCATCACCTGTACCTGGGCCAGGCAGCACTGCATGCATGCCAGGTAGTGAAGTGGTGATAGGGAACCTGAAATCCAGGCAGAAATACAGCAGGTTCAGCAGGTGTATCTATACCCGAGTAGCCAGCAGCACAGCAGGGAGATGGTCTGGCTTGCAGCAAATGCAGAAAAAGTCTCTGTGGAAGCACATGGTGGGGTTATGAGCTGGCACTCACACTCCTCACCTGAAAGGATGCCAGCACCTGGTGTTTTGGTGTGCCCAGTTCTCGTCTGGGATATTTAGCAGGCAGCACAAACTTGCTGGTGTGTGAACCTGCCCTCCTGGCGCCAGCGAGGAGAGCTGGCTGGTCTGCTTGCTCTTGGCTTTCATGGACATCCAGATACCACTGCATGCTTGGCAGAAGCCTGTGTGCCCCTGCCACGGAGCAGTGACACACAGCCTTCTCTGCATGAGTGATGTTGTGATGGTTTATTGCATCTAGTGGTGAGTGAGCTTCGAAATGCTTGGAAGTTCAGTGAATCACTTGAACCCTTTTGGGGCAAAACGATTCCTGGTCCAGGAGCAATTTTCTGAGCCCTCACAAAAGCCTCGGGTGAGAGAAATGGAGGCAAAATGTAAAATCTGCCATGAGTGCAGAGGTGGCATTCAAAAGCTCCTTCTGATTGCAGGGTCCTGCAATGCTGTGTGGTGGTCAAAGATCCAGAATGTATCCTCCTTGGCTCAAAATACCTGCCAGCTGGGCAAAACAGGCAAGGGATTGTAAGGATGCTAGTGGTGCACTGAGCCTGAGCCTTACTCAGGCTGGAAGATCACCCTGTTACAGACCAGCCCGTATCTTGTTTAACTTGTGGGGATGCAGCAACAGCTTAAAATGAATTTAGTGGGGAAAATGGCACTGTGCACTAATTACAGCAAGTATTTTATACCAGGATAGAATCAGCCCTGACCAATGGCAAATATCTGCATGCCACGTTAAGGTAAAAATGGAAACCCATAACTCTTTTGAGGAAGAAACTAGGGTGAGGTCCATTCATTTATTACACCAAAGTCTCTGGTCCTGGGCCAGTTTGGCCCTGCAACGGGTTTGGCCCCAGTTAAACTCTCAGGTTGTGCTTCAGTGAGATGTACAGATATACTTAACGAGGCACATGCATGCGTCATCCCCTGGAAATTGTTAGGCACATACACTTAATTAGGCATATACACCTTCGGATTATTTGCTATAACGATTAAATCCTTACTAATGGCTCTGGTAATTAATGGGTAGCCTAAAAATTGCTATTTCCCCACGTCTTAAAATAAAACAGCGATGTTTTGAAATTAAATTCTTGAGTAGGAGGTGGATGTCAAAATACATGTTTAGTTACATGTGGTGAGGTTGGCGAGATACATTTTCAGAAGTAGGAATCTAAAATTAGGTCTTAAAGACACAGTTAGGAAGCTAAATAAACAACAAGGTTTTTCTAAGGCTGATCACCCGTGAGCTGCCAGTCAGGAGCACCAAACAGAGATTTGAACAGTTGTGTCATCACTGAAATAAAGTACCAAGCCCCTTTGATTTCCCAGCAAGGCTCTGGGCCTGAACACCCACGTTCACACAGCCATGTACCCTCTGGGTCTCTGAGAGCTGACAAGGCTCTCCTGGAAGTGTGGAGCCAGCGTGATGAGCAGAAGAGGCAGAGGGGCTCAGGCAGACTGGAAGTTGTACGCATTTAGGATGGGGAAACATATGTTTCTGCTTCCAATTTTAAAATCCTCATGCATTTAGATTCATTCTATGAGAGCTGGAATTTATGGCGTCCTTAGAGATTCCCATCAGTTTTCACACGGAGGAGCTGGCTGTCATTTGGCGATGCTATCAGGAAGGAGGATGTTGTCTCGTCCCTGCCCCGGTCTTTAGAACAGTGCCCACTGGTGCCTGGGGAGCCTGGTCCAGGAACAGGGGATGAAGATACGGGGCTTTGCATTCATGCATCCTCTGCTTTCCCACCGAAGCACAAACGCGCCGACACGTCCACGTATCCCTTTGCTCACACGGCAGCCTCCCTCCTGCTTGCCAAGCCCATCGCCTCAGTTCCCCAGAGAAGGGTGGGATACTGATGTGAGAGGCTGCATTAGATGGCTGCTCCCCTCCCTTGAACCAGAGTCTGATGACATGTCTGCTGAAATGCGTCACAGGGCTGGGGAGAGAAAGCGAGAGTGACAGAGAGGCAAGTCTGGGTGGAGGGACTTGGTTTTAATTAAAACAAGTAAAGCCGTGTTTTCCAAGCCCCAGATTGCTGTCGAGTCTAGCAGTAGCTGCTGAGTAAAAGTGGATTTTCAGGTGGCTTGGTTGTTTTCCAAGGGATCCTCTGCTGTGGGAAAGCTGCGATGCCAGAGCACGTTTGGCTGGGGATTGGTGGGGTGCTCAGGCTGGAGGAGACCGCTGGAGGGGCCTGAGGTGGGACTAGGCAGCAAAACTAAGCTGACAGCCCCAAAACATTTCAGTTGCAGAGCAGAAATGGCATTTTACTGGCCGGGAATGTGGGGTTTTTTCAGTCCCTTTGGTCAAAAGGGCAAGCACACAAGTCTGCTCTACAGTCCTCACCAGTCACTGGGAGACCTTGGGAAGGTCCTTGTCCTGCCACTGGCCATGTGGCAACACACTTGACTTCCCCATATGTCTCTAGTCCCACCCAGATCATCACTAGTAGTGACTTCAAGCTGCCCAAAGGCAAAAACTTTCTCTTTTCACATTTTTTGTGGCATGGAGCATCATTCTTGTCAGAGCCCCCAAGTGCTTACCATGGTAAGAGCTGCGCGAGAAAAGCAGAGGAGATGTCACAGAGCCTCCTATGGTCTCCAGCAGCTTTTCCCCCTCCCTCCACCCTGTCCCCAGCAGTGACATGTTCCTCTTGCATGGGATAACTTGCTGCCAGAGAGAGCTGGGGGTTCAGATGGCTGCTTAACCTAACCCCAGCATCCAACACTTAGGAAAATGCCGGCATTTTGTCCAGCACCCTTTTTATTCAGAAGTGGGACTCGTGTTTGAGACAGTGGTCCCCTTCTCAGGCACACCCGTGTTGTCCTTGCTGAGATGCTTTCTCTGTGCTGTCATTCTGGAATTGCTGGGGACGGACATGGCTGTGCATTTGCCCTGTGAGTCACTATCTTTATTGTGCTGTGTGTCGCCCTGGAAGCCAGCTCTAACTCCACGGAGTAAATCCTCACAGTACTCCAATTCATCCACACTGGAAAAAAAAAAACAAACTTCAGATACCTCTGGAAAAAATACGAACAAACAAAGCTGGGGAGCTTTCTGGTGTCGGTTTCTGAAGATGCCTCAGGAGGAACGAAGACAAAACCACTTCAGAACTGTCTTTTTCGGGATGGTGTCTGGAGGCCTCTGACTTCCGCAGACCCATGGCCGTGCCTGATGAGGACCTGCATTTCTGGATTTGCTTAATGAGAAGCAGCGAGACAAGAACAGGACATGAGCTGTCACAAGCTTGCTGCTGCTGCTGAACATGATAACAGGGCTGAAATTCTTTCAATAGAGTTTGGGTTTTGATGCGGGAAATTAATGAAGTTAATTTCTTCAAGCTGTAGCATCTCTTATCTTCTTCAGCCCTCTGTGTCTGTTTTATAAGAGATGCAGTAGCTGTGACACTGTTTAGCAGCAGGGATGGTTATCCATCCCTTCATTGCATCCATGTGGAATCAGTCAGATCACCTACGGTTTTCTCCCAAATCTCTGTGCAAAGCCCTGTCAGGATTTCCTGTGCCACACATCCCGGTTCATCTGCACAAGGACTTGCTTGAGGGCATTTCCTGGGAACTTTCCTTTGGACAAACTGATTCACCACAGCTGGACACAGGCTGGCTTTCAGAGTCCAGCCGGAAAAGGAGAAACCCTGCTGCTCTGACTCTGAGCCTTGGTTTCCCACCTTCCAGAGGAAGAGAACCCCACCTCCCCATGGGAGGATGCTAGAGGGATGGATGTTAGGAGATGAGTGGCACATACCTTGGTGTCAGGGACAGGCTTGTGCTGCTCCTAAAGTGTGACCACCTGTGGTGCACGTGCCTTGAGCATGGTGATGTTCCCATCCTGCCAACCGTGGTAAAAAACATCCAGCCCCCATGAGAAGAACAAACAAGGATTTGTTTCCTCTTGCTTTGGTGCATGCCTGGCATTTGCCAGGAAGATTTTAATACACTGTTGAGATAAGATGGAGAACCTTTCCTTGAGGCAAGCCAAATCTGCTCTTTCAGACAATAGGAGGGATTTGAGCTGATTGTGCAGGTCCAGGGAACTTTATCAGCCAGAGTCTCTACAGGAAGAGCTCAAAGTTGCTTTTCCCTTGCAGGTAAAAGTCCATGAGAAAATAGTTGCGGGACCAGTTGATGCCCCCAGTGCCTGTTCCCAGGTGACCTGTGTGGAGAGGCTGGTCTGGACTGATGGGACGTCCCCTGGTCAGGGTGGCTCTGAGCTTCCCAGCTGTGGAGAAGCAGCTTTTTTTTCTATGATTGTGCAAAAATGTGCTCCTCACGCAGACCTCCCAAGGGGGCCGGGCCTCTTGTTGCCTGCCTTGTCCCTGCCTTCCCACTCCCTCGGTTCTTTTTCTGGCAGCTGGACTGCGAGGGAACTCCTTCATTAGCTCACCAATGGCCTGGAGGTAAACTCCCTGCTGCACAGAAACCAGCACCAGCTCATTACCTACCGCACACAGAGCCCTCTCACACACGCAGAGGTACCTCCGTGATAGGCACTGCGTGCACACGTGAGCAAGGCAGTCAACATCAGCAAATCACTGCTAATTTCCTGGCTAGCTGTTGGTTTGTCTGCTGACATTTTCTACACACACTACTGCTTGTCCTAGAAAGCCTCTATGTGCTGTGCCCGGTCTAGGTGCAACTCTTTCAGAAATTAAAAACTTCTTTCCCCCCCACCCTGCCCTTCCCTAGTGATTTTTTGCACCCACCAGGCAGCAGACTGAAGATATATTTTGAAAGCACAGCTTTGCCAAGCTCGCGGGAAGGGTATTTCGAGGGTCTGCTTACTGTTTTCTCTCCAGGTGTTGTACACTGCCTGTTCTCAGAAACGACATGTGGGACTGGGTGGATCCTGGCTGTGACCCACTTCTTGTTCTCCTTTGTCTTCTGTCTGTTGCAAATGAACAGGTCAGAGTACTTGCCAAAGTGACTTTGAATAAGGAGTAATTCCTTGCCCTCACTGAAAAATACTCATTAGGTCAGCTAACTGAGTGTTTACCAGGGGAAAACCATCAGGACTATTAGGTGCCAAAATGTAATGCCAAAATGCAAGAGCTGGCCCAGGGACTCTTAATCCTACAAAATTACGTGGTTCATGGTCAGAGGAGGCGAAATCCCATTAACTGAGCTGCATGGTGCTGGCAGCTCCACGTCTGCAACACAAGGCTCAAGAAGAAACAGGGCTGAACACCATTTCCCCTTGGTACTCGTGGCTGGGGCTGGTACTGGTGTAGCTAAAAGGCTTTCTGATATCCACATTGTGAAATGACCTGTCCTTCCGTTTGGACAGGAAAGGATAGGGCTGGACTGTAGCTCTCCCCTGCTAAGTGCTGTAAAAAAAAAAAAAAAAAAAA
>VXAZ01007733.1:58193-70054 GCA_013399875.1 Gymnorhina tibicen
AAAAGCCTGAGTCACCTATTCTTGTGCAAAACTTCATCCTCTGTCCCAAAATGTGGTATTTGGGCTTTCTTAGTGTAACATGTTCGTGGGAAATTCCACATTGTTTGAGACTTTTAATGCAGTGAGTGCTACCAAAAACTTTTTAGAAACATAATTATTTCTTACAAGGAGCAGAGGAGAACAGATACTGAAATTCTCCGTTAGCTTCTTGTTCCTCTCCTGGCACTGCAATATGGTTTCTTAGGGGTTGGTGTTGGGACTGGTGCTGCTTAACACCTTTGTGGGCAAAATGTTCAGTGGGATCAAGGCTGGTGGTGGCTCTGAGCTGTGTGGTGTGGTCAGCACACTGCAGGGAAGGGATCCTTGGCAGGCGTGAGAAGTGGGACCTTGCAAACCTTATGAAGTTCAACGAGGCCCTGTACGTGGGCCAGGGCAATCCCTGAACAAATGTTATCCTGACTGATTAATTCAGGCTTGTGCGGCCTCTGGGGCTGTGGTAAAAGCTCTTTTTCCACCTGTGCCCGGGGCACAGACGTGTGAAATTCAACCCGGTGAATAGGATGAAGGCAGTCATGCTTTGGGTCATACCTTGGAGTCAAAGGAAAAGCAGCTGGTGTGTCCTCAAGTCACCTCAGAGCTGCTGGTTTATTGCTGAAGGCTCACAGCTGAAGTCGAACGCCGAATGTTTGCCAAGGACAGCATGTCATTTTGAATATATGAAATTATAGAAGAACTGCACTGCAAGCCTGTTCCTGCAGCTCTTCCTTACACAAAACTTGGGAAGTCTCACAGCAGTGAAAACCTTTACCTCTGAGCTTGGAGGGTAGCATTCACAGCCTGCTGAGTCAGTCTGAAAGACGAGAAGTGCTGTCAATTTTCCTTGAAGATGAGTTAAAGCAGAGGCTTCCAATGCGAAAGGCTTTGTAAAACTTGTTTTCCTCTTCTGCTGTGAATAAAATAATTTGCTACTGCGGGGCTGTTCTTGAGTGTGGCACAGCTATAGTGTTTCATAGAGAATGGCCTGTCTTTGAGGCAAGAGGGACTATTGTTTCTGAAACTTCCCTCCCCTTAGAAACAAAAGAAATTTCATTAGCTAGAACGTTTTGACGTCTTATTTGCAGTGCTGTATTTCAAGTCTTGTCCCCGTGATCTTAATTTATGAATCATCTCTCTCATTTCCAAAACTTTAGGTAGTTTGTAAATTTGCAGAGCGGCTCGTACCATAAATGGAATGTAGGTTACTCTGTATACTAAAGTTACATTATCAAGACAAGGAAGTGTAAGTGGTTTTAAAACGTGGTAATCAATAATACATTTATTTCTGGAGTCCTGCAAGAATGTAAGTGATTGATTAATCTTGTAATAAAGACTCACTAGTGATTTATTGTCTCACCATAAAACAGGAACATGACAGAGTTTGGTGCCACTTTATCTTGGTACTGGAGGAAAACAAGGAAACAGAAATGTTAAGAGATTTGAGGTGTCACGTGTGTCACCTCAGGATGGGAGAAAATGTGAGGACTGTACCTTTCTAGGTCAGATTCCAGTTTAAGATATGCTAAAGGCTGGGAGGAAAGATAACATCATGGAGTTAATGAGGGAGGGCTTTTTCTTTTTCTTTTTCTTTTTCTTTTTCTTTTTCTTTTTCTTTTTCTTTTTCTTTTTCTTTTTCTTTTTCTTTTCTCTTTTTTTTTTTCTTTCTTTCTTCTTTCTTTGTCTTCATTCTTTTGCTTTTTCTTCAATCTATATATTTGCTTCCTTGGGCCAAACCAAGTTAGATAAAAGAAGATAAAAGAGATATAAATGTGATTAACAGAGGGGAAGTTGTGTGAGTTGAAGCAAGTTAAATGAGTTAAAATTGAACAGCTCTAACTTCTTATGTAAACAATATTGATGGCTTCTGAATCAGCTCATTCTATGTGCTTTTAATCTGTGAGAAACTGCAGATTGATACTAATCCACACAGCAGCCTAGAGACCTGTGATTTACCACCAAAATAACGTTTCTTTTTATGTTGTTAAAAATAGGGAAAAACATTGAAAAGTACAAACTTTCTTCCCCCACCCACTCCCAGTTTTATTCATCTCCCCATGGCTGAAATACGTGTCCAGGTGAAAAACACAGCATTCTTTTCCTCGGCGTATTTGATATTTCTGCACCACAGTGCTTGTCCTTTGGAGAGATATCTTGGCCACACTGTTCCTATATTACAGAGGCTCTGACCTCGCCTA
The DNA here is from genome assembly GCA_013399875.1 of Gymnorhina tibicen. Classification (NCBI taxonomy): domain Eukaryota; kingdom Metazoa; phylum Chordata; class Aves; order Passeriformes; family Artamidae; genus Gymnorhina; species Gymnorhina tibicen. The sequence goes on from VXAZ01007733.1 coordinate 60,425, forward strand.
GCATATAAAACAGAGCAATAAAAGCTGGGAACAAAATGTCTGAATAAATAAAAGGCAGTGCTGTCCCCCGAGAAATGAAGGTCAGGCTGCAGCTGTCTGGGAATGCTACTGTTCATGGAGCCCTACTCCTCCATCTGAAGGGAAAGATGGGGGTCTTCCAGGAAGGCAGGCAGATGGAGAGGTTGCTGAAAACTCTGCATCCCTCTTGTCTGTAGAGACAGTGAGTTTGCAAGAGGACGGGACTGCTCCAAACACTGCCGGTCCTGGCTGCGACGTGGGAGCAGCTGGGTCTAGTGCAGTATCCTGAGTCTCCTTCTGTTGTGGCTTCTCTCACTGTCCACGTGCAAAGCTCACAGCTGATAGACTGGCCTCAGAACGCTGGTGATGATCAAGGTGATGGGACAACAGCTAGATAACTTTCATTATTCCTTGGACACAGTGGAGATGGGAGCCCAGGCATGGCTTGGAGCACAGCACCTGTCAGCACTGCGAGAGCTGGGCGTGAGGGGACGTAGGTGACCCGATTTCCCCTCCTCCAGCACAAGCAGACCTCGTCTTTTCTCACCCAAGGAGGTCTCTTTGCCACAGGTGGAAGTGTGGATACCTTGCTGCAATTCACCCTGGTGTTTCTGCACATCAGTGTGCTGGCATTGTCTCTGCTCCTGTGCTGTGCTGCGTCTGCCTGCCATATGCGGGATCTCCTTACTAATTTCCATGCGGAAAAAATAAATATGAGTCCTGGCATTTTCAGTCTGAAAAGCAAGATATAACACTGGCCTTTGGTAACCTTAGTCACCTGCCAGAAGTGGAAAGGCTCATTACAGTAAGCAGAAACATTCAGTGAGGTAGTTCAAAAGGCACTGTTAAAATTAGTCAACTGGAGTTGCAATAAAACTCTAACAAGAAGCTAGAAGTTACAAGAAAGCAAATTCAGCCCTGCCCCACCTTTCAGCTAGGGAAAACTGGTGCAAATTGGAAGGGGGTGGCAGGAGAACTGTTCTCTCCTGTTCTGTGCTGGTGTGGGTCACAAGGCAAAACAAAACGCACGCAGACTCCCGCTTGCAAGTAATTTTATAGCTATGAGCACACGGCTTCCCAGGAGTGAGAGATGAACTTGGTCACTCCTGGGCAGCTGTGCTGTGCCTCTGACCAGAAAGGGCTCAGTGCAAAGACAGGCAGCATGCAAACACACTGGGCTGCTTTTATATACTTTGCAGGAAAGCACAGGTCTGGCTGCATCGCTCTTCCAAAGGAAGTAACTCATGGGTTTTAGCTGTGCAGGTCTAAGGATGTAAATGAGGTAAGGCTGTGGTGAGAGATAATCCATTCTGTTGGACTAAATTAGCTGAAAAAATGAGTTGCATAAACAGGAGAGTCAACTATTGCCTGTGACACAGAGAGGGTGTTTGCAAGGGGAGAAATAATAAGGCATTTAGCTCCCGTGGTCCCTTCCAGCCTTGCCCACTCTGTGATTCTGTGATCCCTCTAAGACAAAGAAATGTAATTATGGAAAATCCACTCGCTGCCAAATTAATAAGATCGGCTCCAAGGCAGTGTTTTGATGCAGCAAATGCAGCTCTTTCAGCTTCCCAGTATCAGTTCAAAAGTGCTGAGGCTGCACAACATGATGTGTTGATCCAGCACAAACCTTCCCGCTGCTCAGATCTGTCGGGAAAGGCCGGGGAGTTAAAGCTGTAGGCAAAGCTTTAAAGTACGGTCTTTCCCCCTGCACCTGGTGTCACAAACATCCAAGCTGGGGTTATATTTTCTGTTGGGTGTGTTGGCTCCGTAAAGAGAGGTGTGATTGGGCACTGTCAAGGCTGATCCAGGCTGACTCTGGGGTAGTGGTTACCTGGTACTGATGGCTGTGGAATCATGGACTGGCCAATTTACATATATATCCCACCACCGGGTAGTTAAATTTTAATTACAGATTTGCTTTGGGGAAATTGCTACCAGACTTTCTTTTTTCCCCCCTCCCAAAGGAGACAAAACTCCCCTGTTTCATGACTTTGCTGTATGTTCACCAAACTCTTTGTCTCAAGCTATGCTCGCTAGAAGATGAATATATGTGAATGAACTTTGCTGTGAAACTCCTTTTATGAAAACATTTTAAAATAATAGCCAAGCAAAAAAGAGATTTTTTGTTAAGGGATGGTGTGACAGATGGGGATTGTAACTGAGAAACGTGAGGGCAAATCACCCAGCGTGCAGGCAGAAGAAAGATTCTGATCTTCACCCGAGGTGTCAGTGGTGTAGCAGGAGCTTTGCTTGAGGCAGTCTGTGTTCATAGTGAGAAGTTTCGAATATCTTCTCCCAGTGAACAAACATCTCCAAGTGCCCTGTTACTCTGGGTTTTGCTCTGCTACTGTCTTGTCCAGCCTGTGAAATGAAACAGAGCACTGGGGACTGGTGAGGAAATGATGCTGTGAGACGGGCTGCATCTTTCCTGAGAGGCACAAACAGTATTTGGCTTCAGGCAAAAGGCTGGGAGTTTTGCCTGGGTGCAAGCTAGCAGAGCATACATCGCTGCAAGGCAACTGGAAGGCTTTCAGTCATCCCTGCCCCCAGCCAGGACTAAATCCTCCCTCACAGGGCGTTCTACTCCAGCCTGAGGATGCTGCTTAGGATGCTGATTGGTGCCTCAGCCGCCTTAGGCTGCATATTTTTTGAATAAGTGGAGGAATAACAGTAAATGACTGGAAAAAGCTTGGGGAAGACAAATGAGCCTGCAGAACTTTCACCCATGTACGTTCCCTGGTAAAAGAGGGTGAAAATTTTAAACCAGGTTCATGATTTTCCTCTGACAGCCCTGAGTGGAGGCATCTTCCCATGTGTCCTTGGCACCACAGCTGGCTCTGCTCAGCTGGTTCCCAGAACACTCTCACTTCAGTTCTGGGGTTTTTCTTGGCCATAATGGTGGCCAAGAAAGTGATTTCCTGGATGCCACTGGAGTTACACAGGTGCCCATCATGGGTAAGCAGGAGAAAAACTGATGTTGTGTTAGGATTGGGCACTTGGAAACAGTGCCAGGTCACGTCACAAGGTGCAGGAAATGCAGTGAAAGTCATATACCTGTTTTGGTTTCCATGCCCCTGTTCAAAGGTCAGAGCTGCCTGCCCTTGTGCAGTGCAAATTCCCCAGGGCTTTTCCTGGGAACTGATAAAGCTGTGAAAACCCAGAGTCCTGGAGAGAGCCTGGGGCAGTACCTGGGAGTCCATAAAGCTCTTTCTACCCCCAGGATGATGGGATGGAGGAAATGGAAGGAGATGCCACGTCCCCACACTGGCACAGCTCAGCCCAACACCTCTGTGCACCTCCAGCTTTGCTCCCTGGGGGAATCTGCTCTGGGGCAGGGGTGGGGGGAAGCAGAGCGATCACACATTTTCTGAGGAGACCGTGAGATTCCTGAGGGGCCCAGCAGACGTGGGAATCTGAGGTGTCATGCACCCAAGAAGCCACTTGCATCCCCAGGCAGACACTCACCCTGCAGCTGATTGCTGCCGGGTGAGGGAAAGAAGGGTCTGTGCAGCAGCACTGCTGCCCTGCTGGCACTGATCCATCAGGAGCGTTTTAGAGAGGCTGAGTAGCTCAGAGAAGTCACCTGCAGGTCCAGTGCCATCGCTGGGGGTGGAGTCGGAAGCTCACCACTGCACAGGACCCGTGGTCCTGTCCTGCCAAAGCGTTGGGGTGAGCCCAGCTGGCTCTTGGGCACTGTATGCCTTGGCAGTAACCCTCTCCCTCTAATTAAAGGGCAAGGCTGCAGTCTGTTAATAATACTGACTTAATTTCTCCCTCTCATGCTATCTGGAAGTGGGCATATAATAAAGAAAGTAAATGTTTGCTGAGCGAGGAAGTGGGGCAGGTGAGTTTACACCAGTGATGCTCGCTGGGACATGTGTGGATTGGTGACATTAAAGCCACCGAGTGGCTGCATGACAGAAAATTGCAGACTGATCTCTGCATATGTTTTGGGCTGGCATTTGGGCTGGAATCCCACCCTATTAATGGTCAGAGGAAATCTCACCCCACTTATGGCCTGAGGAAATCTGTGTGTGTGAGAGTGGTTGTTGGTTTACACAGGCAGCTCTGACTGTCTAAAACAGACTTTGGGTGTCAGGCGCAGGACTTGGAAGGAAAGAAGAGCCCTAAACCATCTCTTGCTGATAAAGGATCAGCTTGCTCTGCTGCTACCAATTTGCCAAGGCACCAAATCCCAGAGCCACACACACAGTAAAAGTTTCATCTCTGCTGTACCTAGAAGCACCTTGGCCTCGGCTGTAGGGAACCTGAATGGGGAAGCCTTTGAGGATCTGAAAATCTCTATCTGCATCCCTCAAGTGGTCTTGGAGTGACCTTTATGTACTCTTTCGCCGTATCAGCAAAGCCGTTTTGCTCATGCCTTGGCTGAGCTCATCTTACTGGCATGGTTGTCACCTGAAAATGAGGTGCTGGTGGTTGGTGGCACCTCTGAACCTGCCATGCCTCTGGCAGTGTGTGGTTGCCCCACTTCTCTCTCAGCATTGCCCTCCTGCTGCTTTCCCTGTGCTTGGGGAAGGGGCTCTTCACCCGCTCTGCTTGTGGTGACCAGCAAAGCCAGGTAATGCTTCAGGGGATAGACAGAAATCCCTCTGCTCATGGCAAAATCTTAAAAAAACCACAACAAATCAAAGAAGAAAAAATAATTTTTGCTGATCCCTAATGAGGGGAAATATAATCTATATTTAGCTTCATTTTTTTTTTTTTTTACAACTGAACTGTAGTTTCTTAACAACCTGTTATTTCCTATACTTATGTACATTCTTACATTTCAAGTGAGCCTCGCCCCTTCCTTTAAGCTGCATATTTTCCATTTTAAGATTTCCTGTCCAAGCTAAAGGGCAAAGATTTGAGCTTACTCGCAGTGTGTAACAGGCTCCCAGCTCTTGGCCAGGCTGTCGCACTTTCTCCTTATCAGAGAAACAGGTCCCAAGTTCAATGTCTTTGACTCTCTGACCGATGTGCTGGACTAAAGTCCTGGCTGTGTGGGCAGCCAGGCAGGAGACAGCGGAGTAATATGTGTCTGTGTTTGATGGCCGTTATTGTTGTAGTGATTGGCAGCAGACACAGAGACTTCTGTCTTCAGGGTGTTTCCTTTCCTTACCTGCTCCCTCTCTATTTGCCTGCATCCACTCACCTTATTTTCTCCCTGGCAGCTCCAACCAGGCATGAGTGAGTGGAGGGACAGGGCAGGACTGAGGGAGAAGGAGCACACACGGTGAGTGGAAGCAGCACTCGAATCTTTATCTGTGCTCTAAACATTGCAAAAGATGCAACTGAACAAAAGCCGTGACAACACCTTGATTGCAGGTATTCAACAGCAGCCATCCAACAACAGCTTCTCTGTTAGAATTTGGGTCTGGGGGACGTTGGGCAGGCAGGCAGGGACAGCTCTGTGCTGCCTGGTGCCTCACAGGGGATCCAGCTGCAGGTCTGTGGGAGAGCAGGAGCACCCCAGCCAGCCCCAGTCTGGCCAGAGCTCTCTGAGGGGATGGACCCTTCCCTTCCCTTCCCTTCCCTTCCCTTCCCAAACCTTCCCTTCCCTTCCCAAACCTTCCCTTCCCAAACCTTCCCAAACCTTCCCAAACCTTCCCAAACCTTCCCTGCCACCAGGACAGTCCCCAGCGCCAGGGGCTGCCCACAGCTGGGCTGACAGCTCCAGGTTCAGCTGGATTCTGTGGGTTCTGTGCTTCTGCACCAAGGGCTATCCGCTGCCTTTCGCCTGCCACAAGGGCTCGACTCCGGCTCGCCTCCCCCCGAGCTCAGTCATTCCCCCCGGGGTCTCTCCTGGCTTGCCCTTACAAACAGCTGCCCCTGATCAAATTAGCACCAGTGAAACCAAATACATGAGGAGGGAGGAGGGCAGTCTGCAGGGAGCTGATCCTGGAGCTGGCCATGCTGCTACTGAAGCACCTCTCTGGCAAATACAGCTAAAAATAGCATGCGATGGGGAAGGAGATACTGGGGTAAACATGGGTCACAGCTGATGAAAACTGTGTTGGCCTAAACACTGTTTTGACAGAAAGTGATTTTTTAAAATTTTGTTTCTTTACCTGGAATATCTTTTGGAATTTTTTTTCTTTTCTTAAACAACAGAAATAAAATTTCTCTCCATCTCCTGGATTAAACGTATTTCTGCCTTTACTTTTTTCTCTGTGGGAAGCTGTGAGAAATGGGGTGGGAAGGGAAGGAGCAACTAGAAGAAGAGAGCAAATTCCCTTTCAGTCTGCTCTCCAGCCATCTCCTGTCCTTGTCTGCTCCTCATGGTGCCCAAACGTGGCTGGAACAAATCCTGCAGGTACCACCAGGACCACGGATAAAGTGATGACAGACACACATTACACGCAGTATCCAGTTTGGGAAAAGGATTTGCCTTTCCACACAAACTTTCAGGAGTGCTGCTGCCTGTCTGCCCCTCCACACATCACTTTGTGTGCAGCTGATGAGCAGGAGCTGGGGCTTGTACGTCTGAAGGGGTATAAATGCCTAATTCTCCTCAGGCATTGCAGAGAGGTGAAATGCCTGGGAAAACCTGACCTTACAGCCTGAGATGTGTGCTCCACAACTTGTCATTGCCTCTGCTCTCTGCAGAGCACAGGTGTTGCTGGAGACATTACGAATTTGAGGGGAATATGCAGCTAAGTGCATTTTCTCCCCAGGCAGAGGGCAGGGAGGGGTGGGAGATCACAATGAGATTTGGAAGGATGGAGGGTCACCACTCTGGCCTCTCTGCCCACCATTTCATTTTCTTGTTGAAATACCCTGTGGATGTCTCACCAGGAGCCAGACCCAGAGAGTGCAGCCCTTCCTTCTGCTCTTGAAATCTGCTACCTGGATGTTTAGCCCCACAGTGTCTGAGCTCCTGGCATGCACTGCCATGTGCCTTGGGCTGTCTCCCTGGCTGGTGGTAGAGACTTTACTCACAAGAGCAGAGCCAGGAGGAACATGGGAGCCGTGAAGAATGAGGGACAGGTGCTGCACTCACTCGTGATGACTCAGTGTGAATTTGGGAAGAGCCTCACTGAAATCTGTAGGGCCCTTGGGGTACAGCATGCTTTGATACGGGAAAGGGGGAAGGGCTTGGAGCCCTGTGCCAGTGACCCTGCAGCCTGTGGTGACAGCAGACACCAGAAACCTGTTCTTAGAGTTTCTGGTTGTGGTGGGCATCCCTGCAGAGCTCAAACAGCCCTGCCAGAGTGCTGTGTAATGCCCAAACTGGGTGTAAGGTGCCTCACACACAGCTGTGCCAGCAAGATAAAGCAGATGCCCCGGGGTACCAGCAGTGCTGTGGGAGCAGCTGATGGCCGTGGAGGGAAAAGAAAACCCAACCCTGTTGTGTCTGCCATGACTTCAGTGTTGCTAAACTGCTACAAAGGTCACCAAAGTCATCCTCTGCCTGCTTGAGGTGCGGTCCAACCTTCCCGCTGCTCGCGGGAGACACAACACCCCAGGGACACCCCGTCCTTGCTTGGACCAGGGCACTGGGGAGAAGGTGCTTGCTCCATCCAGCTCTGTCCCATTCCAGAGGGATGAGGGCTAAAGCCCTGACAGCCTCACCAGCTCGGGTGTGTTGTGACTGACAGAGTCCGACTTGTCCTGCACAGTTTTTATTAGTATTTTGTTTCAGATGATTCCTTTTCTCCTTTCTGTTAATTTTTTATTCTAAGAATGGTACAGAACCTTTTTCCACTTTCTTGCTTTTTCATTTAGAAAGTAAGCCACTCTTTTCCTGACATTTCTTTTTTAAAATTCCCCTGCAGGTTTTCATAGTCTCATGTTTATATTTATTAATAGGGCTAGCAAGAAATGTTGAGTCAATTTTTGTTTCTCTTGAAATAAAAATACTTTTTAAATGTCTAGACTCCAAATAACTTATTCCTTTGAAAGAGGAAGAAAAAAAGAAATTTTCATTCTGGCAAACTTTCTGAGGTACCCTTTTTGTTTTTAAACAAATTTTCTAATTCTTGATGGTAATTTCTAGGATTAGCCTTTCTCAGGGAACTAAAATGTTTGCCTCACTTCCAAATGAAACTGAATACCAAATACTTGAACTTCCAATGAACTAGGAAGCCTGTGATTAGTTTAGGACAAGTCGCCAAGCAATTACAAGTGCTGCTCTTCTTTCCCCCCAAGAATGGATTTCAACAGCTACCTGCCTGCAAATGTGAAATAATCACTCCATCTTGTAGGAAAAGCAGCCGCTTAAGCCCTCTGGCTTAGCTTGAAACACGCATGAGCTGGAGGTCTAAAGCCTCTCCTGCCCCAGCAGTTTTCCTTTCACAGTGGATTTCCCCACTGCTCCAGTGTTCCCTGACCACCTGCAGATGCTCCTGCCCCGAGCAGCAGAGTTGGAGCAGCAGAGGGCCAACCCGAGTGTGTAAAGAGATTTTGGGTGGCTCCTCCAACTTCTCAAGCCCTGAGTGCAAATATTGTCCCGGATGCTGCCTGGTGGGTGTGGGGACTTGACTGATTAAAACCCCATGGGACTGCTTCTTGGGGGTGCAAATGAATGGCAGAATGATTGGAAAAGGAGGTCAGGCTGTAACTCAGGAGGCGGGAAAAAGGAGGGAGAGGTGGTTTTCCATGCTGACCATGCTCTGATTGGTGTTGCAGAGCTGGAGCTGCCACCTGAAAGCCACTGTCAGGTCAGTGCAATGGCTGGAAATCCTGCTGGAGCAACAAAGGAAGCCCGTGGAGGGACAGCAGACCCTCCTGATGCTGAGTGTGCTGGAGGATGTAGATATGCAGAGGTAAATTGAGTTCTCCAGTAGACGATAGAGAGATGATAAGGCATGTCAGTAGATCATTTATTTTCTTTTATGGCTCAAGCCTATCTAAGACTGCTGATAAGGTCATTGTTTCCCTTGAGTCACTGTCGTCAGGCTCTATTTGTACATTTACCTGATTAAGCATCGGGAGAATCCAGCTTTATCTTAATTCGTATTTTTATGGCTGTGTCTTCCTTGTATTTGCCTCTGCTTCTGTCTGTGCCCGGAATGCAGGAGAGCTGAAATGCCTGACCAGAGCTGTGCTGACATCCCCAAGCAACTTACTCCAGGGCAAGCATGGAAACCTGCTGCAGAACCGGGGCTCTGTGGAACAGGCCTCTCCCAAACACCGGCCTGGAGGACACAGTGATTATGTTCCACCCCCTGGCTGGTGAGAAAGATGCCGAGACCCCGCTTTCTCCGAAGGTTTGACTGGTGCTGCATGACTGGTGCATGATTAATGGACGTCACCCGCACATGACAGACGTGCGTCTGGCTGCCCTGCGCAGCTGCCTCTAACTGCCTTATGGAATGTGTTCTAGAGAACTGAGTCAGGGCCATAAATGTTTATTAGCCTGACGGACTCCAGAACAATCAATTAAGCCTTTATTAAAACCGTTCGTGAGACGATCCTCCGCGCAAAGCAGCACCAGTGAGGACTTGTCTTTCTTGGCACCCCCTGTCCACCTCTGCCAGCTGGGAGACTCTCTGACCATGATTTCTGCATGCTTGGACAAGCTGCTCTGAGTAATGCTGTGGGTTCTGGTTGAAGTTTGTCACTGCTCAATTTAATACGTGGGAATAATGTGCATCTCCTTTTTTT
>VXAZ01007733.1:70083-89255 GCA_013399875.1 Gymnorhina tibicen
AACCAGTAATTTTTTTTTTTTTTTTTCTTAGAAGCTCCCTACTCTCACTTGTAACAGGTTTACATCAAAAGAGGGCTTTCCTCCTGGTAGGGCTCAGTGAGGCAGCTCTGGTGATAACAGAGTAAACAAACAAAACTACGTGACACTTTTCCTGTGTCACAGGACTTCTGGAGTCCTGTACACAGGGCTCCACAGCAAAAATAAAGGATAATTTCAGTCTACCTGAGGACTGACTGGCCAGATGGATTTTTGTGTGATGCATAAGACACGCTGCCTTTCTGGCAGGGCACTGCTCTTTATTCTTTTCTATTTATTCCCACGCAGATGCCCCGTGGCTCCCATTCCCTAGGGAAGGCAGGGAGGGCTGTGAGCAGCGCTAGGTGGCCAGGCTGCAGAGAGGAGCAGCAGCCAGCCTAGATCCCCAGGATCCATCCCCCTCCCAGGGCATGTCCCTTGGCCCCTAAGCACGGGCACAGTGGTGCAGAGAGGACAGCACGTGGCCATCTATCTTCCCAGAGGTGGCTGGGGGTGTCAGGGCTCGTGGGGACATCCCCCTTCACCTGCTAAACCCACGGTGCTGAGGCAGCTTTGCCTTGTGATTTTGTGAGCAGAGAGAAAGGCAAACTCTTCAGAGTTAAATTCACTTCCTAGGCTGAGCGCTCAGGATGCAGGAGCTGCCAAGGCATTCCCTTCCTCTAGGATGTGTAGCTGGAAGCCAACAATTTGCTTGGAACGCCTTTAGCACAAATCTTTGGGGCTAATTCAGGCATCCAAGATGATTTTATGCCACTTTTTATGTAAGTACCGCTATTTTTCTTATTGGACAGTATTAAATTATCTGGTCTTGGGACCAGGTCTGTCTTGGAAAAATCCTCCTCAGCTGGTCCTTGCTGGAGCTTCTCCCTGTGCGGCTTTTGCTATCCTTGAGATTTGCATCCTGATAGGTCACCCTCCATCCTAATTTGAATCGGGAAAATGTCTCCTGTATATACACAACTGACCTTTTTGAGGCAAGCAGTTATAAAAGGCGGCATCAAAGAAACTGAGGAAGCTGAATAAAAGCCCAGGGGCTGTGGTTTGACATGTCACAAGGTCTGAGATGCAGGCAGAGGAGCGTTTGGTTTAATGACCTCTACTCCCCACTCCTCCCACACAGGCAGGAGAAGTTCTGCTTTGTTTGCTTTTCTCCAGAGTACTTTCATTTAGCAAATAAGGTGATTAAAAAAAAAAAAAAAAAAAAAAAAGGCGGGAGAAAGTTCCTGGTAGAAACGAGAAGAACACAAAAAAGCCATTTTTAGTCAACCTAGAATACTTTTAAGGCTAAAAGCAAATTTCAGCAATTTTTCGTCAAGTTTTTGGTCAGCAGGATTGTGTTGGACGAGGATTGAGACAGGAGGCCAAGTGGGCACACAGGGTGAGAACCACCTGCAGGTCCCTGTTTTGCCCTGGATTCTCCTGGGACCTCTCACCTGGGAAAGCCACGACAACCAGCCCCGGCCCGGGAGGAGCCTCGCTGGTCAGCAGTGGAGTGGGGAGTTATTGTTTGTTACCTGCTGATCGCTAATTGCCAGCTTAACCCCGTGTTTGTGTCCCTGCTGGGAGGGAGCCAGCGAAAGGGACCAGCGGTGTGTGTTTGACCGGCCTAATGACTGCGTAATTACCAGTCTCCCCAAACACTCTTCCACAATTAGAGCTCTTCTCATCCCCGCGACCTGACAGGATTTTAAAAACGTAATTAGAGGCATGGCAGCACTTGCTGGTGTTGATCTTGAGGCGTGAGGGGAGGAGGAGGAAGAGGAGGAGGAGGAGGAGGAGGTGGAATCACTATGAGCTGTGGGTGTCTCGCTCTTACAAGTGTCTTATTAACCTCTCTGCAAACAGATCTCTCCGTGCAAGGGCCCTGGCTGTCACATCAAGGCTGATCTGCTGCCTGGCTGATCTGCAGGAAATCCCTTCCGTGGCCGAAAAAACACAGCAAGCCAGGGCCCAGCCTCTCCAGGACAGGCGGGGGAATTCAGCCTCACAGGTGCAGTGGACAAAGCCTGTCCCCGTGCCCCGGTCACAGCAACTTCATCCTCAAGGCAGCACCTCCTCCTAAAGGGGAATTTATTTGGTTTATAGGCGCTAAACCCCTCATGAATGAGAGGTTCTGCTCGTCACAGAATCCCAGGATGGGTCAGGTTGGAAGGGACAACGGTGGGTCATCACAGTGCTCAAGGAGGGCCGTCCCAGAGCACAGGGCACAGGATTGTGTCCAGAGGGTTCTGGAACATCCCCAAGGAGGAGACTCCGCAGCCTCTGTGGGCAATCTGTCCAGTGCTCGGTCCCTGCACAGGGAAGAAGTTCTTCCTCACCTTCAGAGGGACTTTTCCAGGCATCAGTTCCTGCCCGTTCCTCTGCTGCCATTGCTGGGCCCCACAGAGCAGAGCCTGGGCCCTGCTCGGAGCCCTCCCTGCAGATGCTGACACCATTATTAGATGGTCCACCTGGTGCCCACATCCATCTATCTACATATTTATCAGAAAAATATCTATCCGTATATATTTACGTATGTACACATGTATATATGAGAAACACACTCATGTTTCTGGTTGTTTCTGGTGGCTAAAAGGAGCAGTAAGTAACAGGCTGAATCACACGTTCCCCTCTTCTGTTTTACTCATACTCCCTCTCGCTCTTCCCCGACTCTGCTTCAATGCCTTTTTTTTCCACATACCTTTTCTCTTCCCTCAGATTCTGATTCATTTAGCAACAGAATCACTCCGGCCTCTGAGTTCACCCTCTTCCTTTCGCTGGAGACACGTACAGCCACCACTCCCAACCTTGTACAAGCAGCATTGCCTCACTGCTGTCCAAAACAGTTCACTCACGTGGTGGAAAATTGTGACACTTGTGAATTTTGTGATTTTTGGTTTTTTTTGGTTTTTTTTTTTCTTTTTTCTTTCAGGAGACCTGGGAGCTGCAGTTGCTTGTTGTGGTTTTCACTGCCTTTCAGCTAGCTGTTCAATACCCAGCACAGGAACCTGCTTATTGCTAATATTTCCACTTTTCTTCCCACTCCTCTGTAACAGAGCTCTTCCTTTTTCAGTGTGGCAAGAACTTCCAGCTGCTGTTAAAGGATGAGTTTCACTTCAGAAGGCCTGTGTGAGTCTTGCAAGGGAGATGTTGTTACTTCTAATTAAATGGCTGGAGGAATTCAGCTGTATTTTTTTTTCGTTGGCTAGGTTGGGGTTCGTTTTTGGGGGGGTTTTTTGGGTTTTTTTGGTTTGTTTGTTCTTTTTCTCCCTCACATGCACGGGTACGTGCCACAGCACTGGTAATTTATTATGCTTGCTTAAAATGTGTAGCATTCACTGTATTTCTCGTTCTTTTTTTGTAATTGGATTGGGCATATGCTTATGTGGTATCCAGATAAGCAGGAAGTTAGCAAGCAAGCACATTAAGTTAAATTCAGTGTAAGTTAAATGCATCAGCAGCTAATTTAAGATGAAGCAAAGGTCCAATGAGCATGTGCTGGACTTGAAAGGTACCTGCAGGTGCAGCTGACTCTTTATTTTGGTGTCGATGACTTGGCTGTAAACCAGCCCGTGTGAGGTCATATCAGAGAGGCTTTACCCTGGCTTCCTCCTCCTCCTCCTCTCTTTGGGGCATCAGAGGCTAAGCATGGAACCAGCCCCTAAGTGGGGTAAATCCTTCTGAAGGGCGAAGAGGATGATGAGAGTGCCAAACAGCGCACCACCACTCCCATTTTTGTAGGTTTGAAACTACACGAGAGTGAGAATCACACCTGCAAGGGTAAAATCATCTAAATACCATGGAGGTGCCTAATTCCCAGAAATTTCCAAGGAGATAAGGACTAGGGCACTTGGAGGATGCTGCCCTGAGGAGGCACTTCAAATGCCGCTTTGGAGCAATTGTCAGAGCTGGAGGATGAAGCCAAATCCCTGGAGGTGTCATTCAGTGCTTGACTGAAAAAGATCTCACTGGATCCATTCAAATCCTCGTTGACCAACTCATCCTTTCCATGAGGTCTTTCAAAAGGAGCCTCCCTCTCTCCCAGTGCACCCTCACACCCAGGCCCCAAAACCTGCCCCTTTCTTCCAGGGTGTGTGGAGCCTCTCTCAGGCAGGAAAGGAGCTCTCTGGAGGGCCTGTGGCAGGTTGGCTCTTCCTTGCAAGCTTCTCTCTCAGTGTGGTCTGTGTGCCAGGCCAAAAGCTGTGCATGGAACCATTAACAACTCCTCCACCTTCAGCACAGCACGGGTGTTTTGTCAGTGCTTGTAGTCGGGATTACAAAAAGAGGTCAATGACAGCAAAAAAATAAAAAAAAACACTGGAAAAAATCCCACCAGTGTAGCTGCATGGCGTTGCTTGTTGAAAAAACAAACCCCAAACAAAACAACAACAACAACAACAAAATACAAACAACTCTTTCACGGGAAACTCTTTCTTGGCAGCTTTAAGTACACATGATGTGTTGCAAGCAGCCTGGGTTATCCACCTCTGCAGTGTTTTCATCTCTAGGATGTGTCCTGTGGTATAAAATTTATTCTAAGGTACCCTTCGCCAAACTAAGTTGAACTTTGGGAACGGCAGTTCATTGCAGGAGGGAGCAAACCAGCTCTGACGTAAGAATTGGGAGCTGCTGAGACCATGGGCTTTGGCAGAGGTGGGCAGTGTCCCTGCTGTGGTTCAGAATGATCCCAGGGCTGCTCTGATGTGTGCCAGGCTTTCCTGAAATGCTCGGACAGGCCATGGCATTGCATGCTACTCACCTAAAAGCAGGGAAATAATCCCATTCCTGCGCTGGGGAAACCTCTCACTTGGCTGAGTTGAAGGGAAACGAGCCTTGGATGTATCTTTCAAGGAACTACAAGGGCTGGATTGAGCACTGGTGGGGGAAAAGGAATCCAAGCCTGGTCTCTCCAGTTGCAAAGGACAAGATTCCCCTTGTTTTGACAGGAAGCAGGAATGTGGCCCTGCTCGATCTTACCCGTGCCTTAACGCTGCTGAAGTGTTTCCTGTGCATTTTTATTGCTAATAAACAAAAATAAAAAGCTTGCCTGGTCCCTGGAGGAGGAGGAGGAAGCCTTCTCCACAGGAACAAAGTCTTTTTCCCCAATCTTCACTCCCCACCATATCAGCTTCCTGCGTGGCCATCAGGAATGTAAATAATGAGCTATTTTCTGTATCAATAAGAATCCTTTTCAGTGTAATGAGGTGCTGGGCTCAGCTGTGTCAGGACTTGATGAAGCGGAGGCTGATGGTTCTCTAAATCCTGCCCAGGGCAGTAAAAATAAAGCTTGTTCTAAGATTTCAGTCAATTTCCTTGCTTCCTTACTCCTAGAAATCTTGTTTTGGGCTGTGAAAATTCTTTGTTTATCCCTGCAGAAATCCACTAACAAAGGACTCATATTTAAGGTGACTAACTAAGAATTTGGCTGGTGTCTTTCATTTGCTTCTTCTTGTTGTATAATGAAGGCCTGACACCATAGTAGTCATCATTATTAGAATTAGGGCTTTTCTGCTTGCTCTGTTTATTTAAAAAAGAAGAAATAATCTTTAAGACATTAGATGTAGACTGAAGGTTGGCCTCCCCCTCCTCACACACACACACTTTGTTGAAGGATTTTTGGAAGGTCTGAGGAGCAATTACTGTGAGTTCTTAATGCCATAATTGAAGGTGTTGAATCCTCAACAAAGCCTGATTTTATTAAACTTGTGAATTAGCCCTGACATTAAATAGTTGTTAACAACAAACAAGAAAGGGCTTCTTTAGAGGTTTGAGCAGTCTTTTTTTTCTTTTTTTTCCTCCTTCATATCGTTTTTTTTGGTGATTTTGCTCATCCTTACAGGGCTTGGTCACTGCTCCTCTCTTTGGGTTCCAACATGTAACAAGCACCGACCTTCTGTAGGGTGTGGGCAGAGTGCAGGATTGGGCTGATGTGCTCAGACTGCCCGCCTGCAGTGCTGTGGCAAGGCCTGCAGAGCAGAGCCTTTCAGGCCATTCCCAAAATTTCTGCCTGCAAGTGGCACTGACACGAAACTCCTGCCCCAAAGGACAGAGAAAGTGCTTTACTGGGTCTGCAGCAAAATTCACAAAAAAACCCAAAAAATATCAACCAAAACCACCCTCCTCCCCCCGAAAACCCAACCCAGCAATGTATTTAAAGAAACCTTTGGAAGATGAAGTTTAGCTCTGAAAATCAGACTTTTGCAGTTGACCTTCCCGGAATGTAAAACCTATGTCTGTTTTCAGCCCCTGAATGCACATGCTAAAATGCTTGCCTCCTCTTAATTTTTATTTATAAAATCCAGTCCATAACAAGATTCATCTGTTCCACCAGGCTTTTTAGTAGCCAGAAGGGTTTTTTATTGTTGGCGAGCATGAGTTTACAAGGGTGGAGGATCATCTGGTTTTGTGGCCAGCTGTTGGCCATTGTTAGGGACTATTAAAAAGTCTTTGTACGTGTGCCCAGATATGTGTTCGAGGGGCATGCCATTAATCAGCTTCTAACTATGGGAATAATGATGAGACATCTAACGAAGACATTTCAAAGTTATTAAAATAGCATTCAGGTGGGGAAAGCCATTTATCCTTCTGCAGAGCATCTCGCAAGTGCCCAGGAGTGATGCACTGACCAACTCCCCTGCCACCAGCACTATTCCCAGTCCTATAAATGCACAATATTGTCCTTTAAACAGCACTGTCTGTGCACCTCTTGCAGCTCACTGTCCCTGGACTTATCGTGGCTTCACAGAGGACAGTGTGTCAGCAGAGATCCCCACAAAATGACCTTGGTCGTAACGAAAGGTTTCAGGTAACATGCTTTGCCTCTCATTTGCTTGGCAGAATTTGTGTGCGTGCAGCCAGCTGGGACAGGGCAGCTAGCAGAGATGCAAAGGTTTGCTTGCATGTCCTAGCAGTGAAGGAATGCTGTTTGCTGATTCTTCACCTTTTTACATGGCCACGTTGTCCCCAAACTTACAGCCTGCCGGCTGGTTTCAGCATGGAGGTCCTGTGGCATCTGGCAAAGGTTTTCCTCTTTCTGCCAGGGTGAGAGGTGCTGTTTCTGGGAGGGACCATGCAGGAGAAATCCTCACCCTGAGATGTTCTAGCTTGCTCCCTGTCCTGGCTTCCAGCAGCTTTTGCGGTCTCCAGGAATGGGCCTATTTACATTTATCAGTGGAAGTCCTGCCACCACAATGCACACATTGTGACCCTGGCTAGTGCAAGCTGCCTTTAAACCATGAGGAAGGTGCACAGCTTCTACCAGAATTACCCTTTCTGCTGCCAGCACAGTGGCTTGAGTCACTGTGATCTGAGTCACAGATCCATGTTAGTGGCATCTGAATAAAACACGATAAAAATCAAGTTCTTGGCAGTTCCAGGTTCTAGAACATGAGAGTGTTCCCAAGGCATGCTAAAAATTGGAGATGAAAGGGCAACACTTCCATGTCTGTGCTGCACATTGCAAGGTACAACCTGCTGCAAACGCCTGTGTGAGTTCAGGTTAGAAACTGAAAACTTAGGAACTCTCTGGGTTGGGAATTATTTGTGAAGCAGATCCAGAGAGGCTTGAGGATGGCATGAGAGCATCATCTGTGACCTCTTGAATTTCGGCTCGATGTGTTCAGTGTCCCCTCCAAAACCCGTGTTTACACTGGAGACTGCGAAGGACAAGAACAGGTATTTACGCTGTGGATCTCAACAATGTTTTCTGAGATGCTGAAGCTTGCCACCCAAAATAATGTGTACTTAGGGACTTTGTTAAAATTCAACATGTATGAGGAATAAAATTTCTTTGAATGGTCTTATACTGTCATAAGAGAGTTAAGAAAAGTGCCTGTCACATGTCTGCTGTGTGGTGACATCTCCCTAGAGTCTGGAACACTATCAGGTCATGTTGTATGGACTTAAACAGTGGTCTTCTCCTGATTCTGCTTTAATATTTTCAACCCCTGGCTTTTAAAGCTTATTACTCAGACTATCCTCAAAAAACATAAGATTGGGAAATCGTGAGGTTTAAAAAAAAATTGGTAAATTGTGTGTTCTTTTTCTCAGCCTTGAGGGTTTATGTTTTCTGTCTTTTCTCTGCAACAATGCAGACTAGAAACTTACTTTTAAAACACTGTAAATAGGGAATGTTTGTGTAATCACATGACTCCAAGAAGTAGGACCTTAGGAGAAAAAAACCAAAAAAACCAAAACAAGACCAGAACTGAAAACTTGTGATACAGTCTCCAGGAGACCGTGATAAAATCTTCTGGAGATGAATTGTCCAGACCAAAAAAAAGTAAGATGTCAAGTTAAAACAAAAGTTGTGAATTCCTATTTTCCCACTCTGAATAGAAATCACATTGAGATTTTAGCAAAAATGAAAAGTGGAGAAAACATGTTTAAGAATAAGCACACAGACATTAACATAATGTTTTGCCCTTTGCTGTACACCTTATCCCTGGCCATGCTTTTTAGCCTTTTTTATTCCCCTAAAATGGACTAAGAGAAACATTAAACTCAATGGCCAGGCATTTATAAGGTGTGAACCAGTGCAGTTGCATTGCAGTCAAGGGCTCAGGTCTCTGAATGGCCTGGTTTCATGAGCTGTTCCCTTTCGGGTTTGTGCTTTTTCAGCTGCTACGGGGCAGAAAATGCAAGCCCAGTGTTCGCAAATAGTCCTCAGATGAACCCGCAGAGAGCATCTCAGTAGCTCTGTTAATGTCACCTACTCCAGATGTCCTCCCCAAACCAACAGGCTGTCAAAGAAAATATCTTTATAGCTTGCACAGACAGCAGAATCTAGCCCTTGAACAGGCTCTCACGAAGAACAAATAACGAGGCACGATTTTTGCCTTTATATTCAAATGCACGCTATTGTTCTGCAGTTACATAAGCCAGCCAGTCAGAGGACAGAAACAACATCATATGACTTATGTAACTAACCATTGCCCAATCCTGCAATGAGATCTGTGTGGCCAGGCCCCCCCCATGCAAAGCCCCATTGAAGTCCAGACAAAGATCACTCCGGGGTTGGAACCCAACATGGTAGAATTTATGACTATTTGCAACAAGCCACTCACGAAAAAAACTGAGAATTAATCCCTGAAGAAACGGGTGAATCATTTTTTTTTTTTTTTAATGAACAAATATATTCTATTCTGTTTGTAACAGCTTTGTGGATAATTCAGGATTCAGAAAAGAGGCAAAATCCATCAAAGCAAATAGACATTAATTTCTAATTATACGTCCGGTTCTTCAAGAGTGGCCAATACCCTTGGGCAAACAAAGAGAGGAGTCTGAAGAAAACAATCTCCTGAGAAACAATCTGTTGGTTCTTGATAACTTCAGAAATTCATCTGAGGTGCAAACACTGGCTGAAATGGTTGAGTTCAGCAAATGTGGTCCCAAAATTCTGAAGCCGTGGTCTGCAGTCAGATGCTTCCACAGGTCATACGGGAAGACCTCCACGGCTGGATGTGCCGGTGTGGCCTGTTCCAGCTTCCCAGCTTGGAGTGCCCTGTTGTGGCTCAAATGCAAACAGTGAGAACTCTTTCCTGCTGCTGCCGCCGAGCAAAACCTTGCAGGATGCTAAAAAATTCCTGAAATGCACTCTTCTAAGGAGGGAGAGAGCAAAACGGATGGAAAATGGAAACACTGTCAGGAATTACAAGACTGGGCAAACCCCAGAGCTCTTCTTGCCTTGTTTTCCAGCCTTGGCCACAGCCCAAGCTGGTGCTTTCCAAGGAAGAAGCCCCCAAAGTATTGGATCCACATCACCGTCCCCACCACCTCCTAGAACGGTAGCAGTGAAAAACTGTCCAAAGCCCTAAAACTCCTCCAGTGGTGGGGGGCTCTATAAAATGCCTCAGGTGTGGTGACCAGCTGAGCTTGCCTGGCCCTCCTAAAGCTTGCCTTTTATTTAAGATGCTGCCTGCTGCTGCCCACCTGGATGCGGGTAGAAGTTTCAGGCTGGGATTAGGCTGCGTGAAGAAGAGTGCAAAGTGACGTGGCAGTGTGGCCACCAGCCTGTGGCAAGGGAAGCCCCCTCACTGGAAAAGCTGCTCTCCTTCAGCCTCCATGACCAGTCCTAGCAAGTGCAGAGTTGTTTCTAGGGGTTCAGTGAGGTCTGCTGCTCCCTCTTGCTCTGCCTTCCTATTGTTTCAGGCCACCTTACGCAGAGTCAGTGTGTTTGCTGCCAGTTTGCACCTCATCATGCTGAATAACAAGATGCTTCCAGCCCATGGGTTCAGCTGAAGAGGTGGGACGGGGCATTCTGATGTATAAACACAGCTGTTTCTGTGTGCCTGACATGAGCAGTCCTCGCCGGAGGATGGGCTGTGGGATCTGCTGAGCAAAGGCCACCTGCAGTGATATGAGTCTGACAGTTGTTTATAGGTGCTGTTTCCTAATAACCAAAAAACCCCACCATTTTCTTCAGATTGAAAAAGTCCTTGAAACTGGTACGCAAGGGATCAAGGGAGATGCAGATGAGCCACCAAGGAGTTTGCTCCAATTGCTTCCTTTTGTCTACTCCCACCTTGCACCAGGGGTGAAACTGTCCTAATTTTTCAAGATCAGAGCCTCTCAATAAATCAGCCACTATGAACTTGGAAGTTCCTATCACCCACTGAGATCTGGCATAAATGAAGAGTCTGGCTGATTGAACAGGGAAATTTTTCCAGACTGAAAGGTAGAGAAACACTCAGCACCCCTCTCGCCTCTCCAGAGCTACAGGACTTTCATCACGGACACCACTGCTGCCTTTAGCCCAGCTTCCAACTCCACCATGAGGATTTGTTTATAGAAACTTCTCAGTGATATCTAAAAAAAAAAAAAAAGGTGACTTTCAAAAACCCTCCACAACCTAAAAAAGAGTAGTTCTTGATAACGAAATGGAGGTAGGCCCCATTTCCTGCACACTCTTCATCACTCATGTGCTCTCCATGCAAGGACCTCGTTGCTGCCACTGGAGCTGGGAAGTGCTGGAAGACTTGATCTGAAAGCACTCAGTGTTGTCTGAGCTTTGTCCCAGTGAAATCAGGTTTAGGGCAGGGAAGAACAGATGTGAAAATCCCACCCAAAAAGGGACTGTTGTTTGTGGATCCGGCTGACCCACCACAACCACATCTCGCCTGCAGAGCCCCAGCAGCATTGTTTTTCTCGAGCAAGCGAATGTTAACCTTAGAGAAAAGAGCCCCAGACTGTTACCAGAGACACTGGCTGCAAGTACATTCTTCTCCCTGTGTGTTCTCGGCCTCATCCTTTTCCCATGGAAATGCTGCTTGCAGCTGGTGCTGCCTGTGCTGGTAAACCCAGCAGAGCCCCAGCGTGGGCCCGAGCACTTGTCATGATCATCTCTGCTCTTTAATTGCCAGCACATGCCCTGGCACGGCGTGGGCTCGCTGCCAGCCAGCCCTCTCCAGACAATGCCTGGGCACAGTTTTGTCTGGACAGGCTCTCTGAGGGACGAGGACGAGGACAGTGGCGTGTCTGGATGTGTGGACGTGGAGGGAAGGTCCTGGCCCCTCTGAGTTACCGCTGCAGAGCTGGCTGTCCGGAGCAGGTTCAGGCTCTCGGAGAAGCTGAATCACAAAACCTGTTCTGGCAGCCGGCTCGGGATGTACTGCCCTCGTAAATTTCAGCAAGAGGGGCGGCTTCAAATCCCTCCCTCCTCCCTGTCGGCATTCAGGAGTTCCGTCACATATCCTACCCTCGGGTTTTTTGTTTGCCGAAATATTAGTTCCCTCCCTGTTCCCCGCTCCTGTCGCTGAAGTTCAGATTATCCTAGACCTCTGACTGACAAGTGTTTGCAGCACAGTTTTTCCTCTGTATTCCTGAGGAAAACACTCTGGAGTAGGCTTTGGTTTCTGATGTCAGATGCGATCCACTGCCCTCCTTTGAAGGCCTTTTATCCTCCCTTGGAGTTTTCCTCCTAGGGTTCCAGCTCTGCCAGTGCTTTGAGTTTGCTTGGATGCCTAACCTGGGCTGAGTTAAAATGCATGAACACTCAAAACCAATTACAGTTCCTGTACCGGGGACCCTTTGTTCTAATTACAAAAACTCCAGGAGGCTACAGCAGATCTGTCAGCTGAGGCTGGGAATACAAACACTTCTTTTTCTTCCCCTTGCACCCCCCCCTCCCTTTCTTCCTCCACGCCTTCCCCCCACCTCCCCTTCTCTAGTAATTGGGGAGGCGGGGAGGCAGAGATCTCAGCAGGAACAGATTGAATACATTAACATTTGGTTGGTTTTGTATTGTTCTTTAGTGAGACCGCAACTTATGAGGCTGTTTTAATAAATGTCTGGTCAGGGGCCAATCAAAAGCTGCCAAAAATGGGTGTAGGGAAGCCTGTTTCCCACACAGTCTGCTCTTTCCCACCCTAATCACTGGAAATAAAAACGCCTAATAACCAAAAGCCTTCTTTTCCCTATTTATCTCCTCACTCTCGGGGATTTTGCAGCCCATCGTTCCTAGACATGAGCAAGCCTAACTCTCCACTCCAGCAGCTCCTCCCCCAAGGCAAACTGAGACCATCCTGTTGGACCACAATGTAACATATGTTGAGGGCAGATGCTCATCTGGTGTAAATTATCCTAGGGCTGTTCAATTCAATGGAGCTCCAGTAATTGAGATCAGCTGAAGATCATACCTTTGCTTTATTTACAGTGGTGTCCTGGTAGGACATGGATGTTCAAGGACTGGGTGTTTCCCCTGCTTGATTGCCACCTTTGGGGGAATCCCTGAGAGGTCTAGACGTGTTTCAGCCTGCTTTCAGCTGGAAAGTTTCATGGAAGACTTAGCACAGCAAGTCCCTTTCATGCCAAAGAACATTTATTTCTCCAAAGGTGAGGTGCTGAGGAGGCTGGGCCCTGCAAAGAGGGAAAAATCACAGTGGTGTCAGTAAAGAGCAAACCTGGCTTCTCCAAGATGCAACTTCCTTAAAAGAGGCTGAGGGGAAGCAGAGGCTTCTCCTCTCTGTAACAAGGGGTGCTTTCTGCTGGGCAGCTGACCTCGTCTCCAAACCATCATGACTGGCTGTGGCAACAGGAGGTCCTCCATGGGATTTGACTCGCTTGTGCTGGTGTGCACGCCCAGAGGGAGAGGGACCATGAGAGGAACCCTCTCCACAGAGCCTGCAGCCTGGAGATGACCACAAGCACGCGGCCAAAGACAAATTACGGAAGCTGAACCTTACAACCGAGGCCGCGCAGGTGATGAGTTTACCATACCAGGGGAAACAGAGCACCAGGGCAAAAACAAATGAGGGCCCTGCTAGGCAGTCAGCCAAGTGCACGTGACACAACACTGACTTTTATCTTTCAGCAGCAGAGCGGGACACCTGATGGGAAGAAGAGAGGCCTGTTAACCTCCGGGTGGGTGACTTTGGTTTGTGCTAAGCCGTGCTGGCTACTGGGTGGAAAACAATGCCAGAAAGAAAAACAACTGCACAGACTTGAGCTTTGAAATTTAATTATAACAGCATGGCAGGCTACATGTGAAAGAAAAGAAAAGAGGAATGGCTCAAGCCGTTGAGGGTTTTGGAGTTCTTGTCCATTTAGCAAAGGTGTGATGGGAGCGCCAACTGGAAAACGTATCAGTGGGAAACAGTCAATGAGAATTAGCTCTTTTTGAGACATTATAACTGCTTACTACTGTTAAAAATCTGGGGCTAATTAAGCTTGTATTAAACTTTTGTTCTAAAACTCCAAAGCATGTGAAACTTGCCGGGCTGTGTTTGCTGCAGGGAAGGTTTGGCTGCATGACAGCACCCAAACACACATATCCCTGCCTGCCATCCTCTTTCGCAGGGCTGTGTCGGCCCAGGGTGAACTTTTTAAATGCCAAATGGCTCCATGGGCTTGATACCATGGCAGGTGGGTTATCCAAGCTGCCAAGGATGGAAATGTGCCCGTGGTGCAAGGGCTGGGTGCCTCCAAACCCCGATCTCCCTGTGCAGTTCACCTGGTAGGACCTTGGTGCAGGTAGATGCCATCTGCTAAATCTGCTGGGTTGATTTAGGCAGTCCTTCATCCCCCAGGAAGGGTGAAACCCGTCTTGCCACTAAGGGATAACTGAGAGTCATGGGATTGTGTGCCAGACGTTGTGCAGCTCCCGTCACCCCCCTGGCAGCAAGAAGGGAGCGAGCCTGAGGCTGATGACAACTGATGGGAGGAAGAGTCACCAGGGAGTGCCTGCCAGCACCACAGGAGGCTGACGGTGGTCCTGGTGGACTGAGGAGCTGGTTTTACACAGCCAAACTTGCTGCTCCTGCTGGAGAAGCCAAGGAGATGTGGATTTCCCCGGCCACGTGCCCTGCTCTGCTGCCAGCAGCACCTGAACTGTCTGGGATCAGCCAGCCCGGTGATGCAAACAAAGCTGTGGCCCTCATGAAGGCCCTAGGCAGCACTGTATACCTGGGTGGTGCTCCATGTGGCTGGACAAACCCAGAGGTTCAGCCAGCTTCCAGAAAAGTTTGGAATAGCTTCAGGATGTGGATGCCAGACATCTAAAAATCCAGGTGGCTGCACTCAGCAGGCTGAATGACCAAGCTGCCTCCCATGGCTCCTCCCAGCAGAGGAATATTTCAGCCTCCTCCTCCTCGTGCAGGAAGAGTTGGTGTTGCAGTTGCCTCTCCTCTCCAGGCAAAACAACGAGGAAGGAAGGATGGAATCACATTCCATCCAGCAGATTTGTACTTGGACATGTGGAAGAGACTTGGCAGATGCTCCTCCAGTGCTGGGAAGCAAAGTGACAAACATCAGGGCAGGGTGATGCCCCAGCTCTGCTACTTACCCAGATGTGTAAAATTATTTTCCCAGTCAAGCTGGAGGGATTTAACGTGGATAATTGGGCACTGGACCTTTGTGCCTCCTCCTGTGCAGCTCCATATTTATATAAAGTGGGGATAATATTTCCCAGTGTAATAGAGAATTTATTAGATCAAAGTCCAGTTGGTCTCAGTGGTTCTCAAATTCTGTTTAGTTAAATAAGAGTTATTGTAAGAGTATCTGCGTGGAAGGCTACTGGTGAGGATGAAAACTGAAGCTCTGGCCATTCCTCTTATTAGTCTGATTTTCTGTCTGGTTCCAGCATTTCACTCAGCTTGAAAGAATGAACCTAGAACATGAAACAGTAAAACCATGAGCACTTGGAAAAACAAACAGAAAGTCCAGGCAGGTGTAATCCCTTACAAATGCCCTTAAACTCCATTTTCCCCCCCTCCCCCCTGCTCTTAATTCCTTGAAATAAACCCACAGGATTGCATAAGCAACAAACAAAGCTTAAGTTTGTGCCCAACAATTGTCACAACTTCCCTAAACTGCATTCTTATTACATTGGGTCCTACCAGACTGTGGGATGGGAAATTCCAAGGTAAACCAAATACAGTGATTTTTTTATACCCTGGCTAAAATTTATCGGAGCTCTGCAGCAGAAATAACCTCAGGATCAGTTTCTGCCCCTCATCAAGGTTTACAGCTGATTTCCCTCCACAGGACTCAGCAGTCCAGCAGGGAGCTGTGGGGCCTCCTATTTTCTTATTAAAAGAAGCCACCTACCTTCACTCATGGAAATTCAGAGGCTTCCCAAAGACTTCAGCCCCCTCAGGGCAATCGTGAGCTGCTGGGACCACTGCCACTGTCTTGTTTAGCCCCAGGGAAGGTGACACTAAGGGTGAAGTCGGTCCCTTTCTGTCTCTTGACAACCCTGACTGAGGGGGAGGTGACATGTGCTGATGCAGGTGAGGAGGTTCTACTCCAAACTGCAGAACTGACCAAGCCTTGTTGTTTTCTGCTCCTCACCTGTGCTGCCCTGGGCACAGATGGGCAAAGAAAAGCTGAAGCCGCACTGTTTTGCTGGTCAGAAGGGTTTTAAAGAAAAGGCTGATGTCCTGGCAGTGCCAGGCTCTTCTCAGTGCTGCGGTTGCAGAAGATGCCATCCAGTGTCACACTTCAGAAAGTTTACAGCCAGCGTACAGTGTGAAAACAAACTTAAGAGATAGGATGAAAAGCCATTTCTAGAGGTTTCTGGCAGTTCTGAAAGAACCAAGACCCGAGCCTGCCGTTTCTGCTTATTTCTGCCTGAGACTTGAGGGCCGGCTGCTCTTTTAATCTAATTACTTTTAATCAATAGAAAAGACGTGGGTTGCACTCAGCCACGCTTGAGATTTGGAGAAAAGAGCCTAAAGAGACTCTGAGGGAACACGGTGCTGTTCCAGCCTCTCCTTCTCGGGAGGCAAGGAGGCGTTATCCCCTACAAAACCCCAGGGCAAAACCCTGTTATGCTGCCTTACTCCTGAGTCCGAGGAAGCCCCGCTGAGGGTCTCACCCTCTTTCCTGCATCAAGCACACGAAACGCAGGGAAAAGTCACTTTTCGAAAGCTGTGCCGGAAGCAACGTGTTAAAAAGAGGATGAAAAGCTCTCTCCAGCCCTCTTTTCCTTTTTTTTAATTTTTTTTTTTTTTTCCTTTTTCTCTTCTCCCCAAGGTATAACTCTGTCACCAGGGCTGACAGGCATATATTTGCAGTTGCATCATATGCAGCAGATTACGGGGCCGGTGAAGCTCGGCCGCTGACCAAGCTCGCTCTGCCTGCGCTGGGATTCCACACCCGGCCTTAAATATCCCGGTTATTTTTATCCTCCTACGTAGCACAGCCAGAGCCCATCCCACTGGTGGCAGGGCAACAGCTACACAATGTTTCCCTTTAGTCGGGAAGGGAAATGGAAAGAGTCCAGGCTTCCTGATCACATGGTGCCTGAAGTCAATGAAGAAAATTTGGGGGGGGGAGGGGGCAACAACAACCAACCAGCCAACTTCCTCCCTCCCACTTCTTTCGGTTTTTTTATTTTTTTTTTTCCTTCTTTTGTAAAAAACTAGTCCAGCTTAACCCTTGGCACAAAACACGCCTAAGAGAGAGCAGCCTGTTGGGACACGAGCCAGGAAAGCATCAGGGGACAGGGAAAAAAAAAAAAAAAGAAAGCACAAAACCAGAACATAAACACAAGATTGCTGCAGCAATTGGTGGCTCTGAAAAACATTAAGGAAATGTGAGGCTTGTATGAAACATCAGCAGACAAGAAGCAGGGTGATGTCAGACGGCCTTCCAGGATTAGAAACCCTTTAAAAGCTCCCGAGCGCAGGGCTGCCTGTGAAAAACACAGCAGCTCTTCACCGTGGAAGGAGCTGAGGAGGATGAGTTTTGTCTAAAAAAGTAACTTTAACAGCTCCAAGTCCACTGGTGGGACAGAGAAAGCCAGCAGGGTGGGAAAACACAAAACCTGTCCTCTAATTATAGTTGTTTCTTTTCCCTTAGCAATCTTTTAAAGAAGTTTAAATACCCCAAAAAAGTGAAAGCATGCACAATCTACACAGGCTAGGGCTGCAGATTTTTTGGCTGCGGTGTGTTCACACTGCTCCTCCTGCTCGAGAGGTTTCTGACAGCTCCAGAGTCGGTTTTCTGTGCTCCTCAAAGTTCTGAACAGGGGTGTGAAGTGCTCCCGGAGAGACGGAGCATGTAAAAGCCTTGATCTTTATTAAATAGCTTTCTCTAATAAAGACTGAGAAAACCGTGGCCACCCTTCAATGGGAAAGCCC
Organism: Gymnorhina tibicen; assembly: GCA_013399875.1. Lineage (NCBI taxonomy): Eukaryota > Metazoa > Chordata > Aves > Passeriformes > Artamidae > Gymnorhina > Gymnorhina tibicen. The sequence goes on from VXAZ01007733.1 coordinate 87,678, forward strand.
CTTGAAATTAGTACACTGTATTCTCTTCTGTCTGTGGGTCTAGGGTGCTAAGAAAGTTTTATTTCCCCCCCTTTCCCCACACCAGCTTTCTGGAGAAATGAATAGAGAAGTTCAAGGTGAAGTTTTATTTTGTGGGATTAAAACAACTCCTTGTGCTGCCTTGGGATAAGATGATTTCAGAAAAAGGGGTCCTAAATGCCAGGTACTTCTTACTTAGGGAAAGTGCAAATCCCTTCTCCCTGGTTTACACCTAACAACACTGTATGAAGAAGCTGGGCTGCATATCACTTCACCTCTCCTCTTGGGGAAAAAAAAATCCCTTTTCCAGCCAGGGAAGCCCTGGGTTTGGAAGGCAGCAAGCATGCAAGATTGTCCCTTCAGTGACTGAGGCTTGTGACCAATGTCCAGCCCCAAATAATGCTTTCCTACCAAGAAGCCTCAGCAGAAAACTCTGCTCCCACCTGTTTCTGCTGCAGGGTGGAAGCAGGGGAGGAGCTGCCGCCCCAGTGCACCCTTCCAGGGGTTACGGTGAAGATGTCTTCCCCTGGGTTCATTCCTTCCTTGCCCCACATCCCTTGGGCAGCGAGTTTCCATAGAACAGCATCATCCCGGGGGTTTGTGGCTTTGCCAGGGGGGGCTGCAGCACTCAGGGGGTCCCCACTGAGAGTCCCCTCATCCCCTCGGGTCCTCCTCTGGCAGGTAGGCTGGGGATGAACGCAGGTTTTTTGTGTGTTTGCAGGAGGGACACTGAAAGACGGAGGCATGAAAATTACCCCTGGCACAGCCTCTGGGCACGAACTGGCCTCCACCACAATCACCCAAGAGGGAAAGGAGGAAAAGATAACACTTCATTTTTAATTTTTGATCAGACCGGGGTATTTTTCCTCAGCAGTTTCTCATCCATGGTTGGAAACCACATGCCATAATGGTTTAAAAACATGTGGGGACCTGGGACAAGGAAGATGAATTCTCCACTAATAACAGCAACAATCAAAAACCCCACTACATGGGGTTTTTTTTGCCCCTCTCCCAAATAAATATGTGGCTCTCTGCCAAGGTGTCTGATGACAGTGCTTAATGAACCAAACATGCTCCACAGCTAGTGTTTTCCCAGAGACGTCTCCTTAATTGCCACAGATTATTTGCTTAATTCTCTGGTAGTTTTATTTTTGGAAGAATTAAAGGGGGGATGAAAAGAGAGGGACATAAAAACAAAGGAGGGAAGGCAAGGCAAGTGAGACATAAAGAAGGAAGGAAATAAGAATAAAGAAATAAAAGAGAAAAAAGTAAAAATAAACGAGAGGAAAAAGAGAAAAAAAATATAAATACAAAAAGAAAGATTGAAAGTAAAGGAAAAAGGGAAAAAAGAAAGAAAGGAAAAGCAAAATGTGAAAAAAGTAAGCATGACAGAAGAAAAGCAGAGCTTTTAGAGTACAAATATGAAAATATTTAGGGGTTCAGCAAGCTCATTACAGTTCAATAGAGTTATAATAAAAAAAAAAGATCGGAAAGAAGGGAATTGTAGTCGCAAAACTGCTGGAGCCAAGCAGAAAGAGGTTTTGAACAGAGGTTAAAAAA
>VXAZ01007733.1:89315-129659 GCA_013399875.1 Gymnorhina tibicen
AAAAAGAAAAACACTCTCCCACACATTATTTGTTTTTCCTACTTCTTTTGGCTTCTTTCCTCAGGGGAAAACAGAAATACAATACCAGACATGATATAGTTATTAAGAGAGGGGAAAAAAAAAAAAGAAAAACACCCCCCCACACATTATTTGTTTTTCCTACTTCTTTTGGCTTCTTTCCTCAGGGGAAAACAGAAATACAATACCAGACATGATATAGTTATTAAGAGAGGGGAAAAAAAAAAAAGTAAAATAGCAGGAGAGTTTTCTAGCAACTCCCTTAAAAAACAAACGGTGCTAGGCAAGCCCTTCCCAAGGAAAGGAACTTTGGGATGCAGGAGGGTGGGGAGGGGGCGGCGGGGGCTGCCAGCATCCTTGCGCTGAGCCCGCCGCATCCCCCGGGGGCATCGGAGCGCTCCTCACGCATTAACTGACCCGTCCAAACCCCTCCTGCGACGCGAATATTTTTACAACTGGAATAACAAAGGCGCAGACCAGCTCGGTGCCTTCGCCTGGAACCGGGTGTCGTCGGAGCAGGAATTGGGATAGAGGTGTCCCCCGGCGCTCCCGACGGAGCCGCCGCCACAAAGCCAGCCCTCACTGCCCTCGGGGCTGTGTCTCCTCTCCTCCGGCCGGGACGCTGCAGATGTTTTCGGGCTGCTGCTGGCAGAAGCAGAACAGATGTCCCCGCGGCTCTGTCGCTGCCCGCCTTTGCGGGAGCGGTTCCCCGAGAGCAGGTTCTGCCCTGCAGGACACGGCCCCGAGTGTGTGCAGGTGGAGGGAGGGAGGGAGGGACAAAACCCCAGTCAGACAGACACGGGCAGCTCCAGACCAAGTGGTTTAGGCCGGTCTAACGCGGGATGGTGTGGGGAGATCTTCCTCTGGATGCCACCTGGATGTCCCATCTCCCAGGAGCCGCTGACCGCCGAAGTTGTCCTCCTTCTGTAAACTCCTCCTGAGGAGCAGGTCTGTGAAACCACTGGCTTGCTGAAAGTGTGAGAAACAAAGGTGCAATCAGGGTTGGGCCTGCGGAAATTGAACCGGAACCAAGCTGGAAGAACCCTACACGCATGGGCAGGGCTGGAGCTGTGGGGGTTTGTGCAGATCTTTGAGCTACACACTGGGGTTCCCTACCCTGGGCTACCTGGGCGACCCTGTCTGTGTTTTCCAGAGAGGGAGTTGCCCTTTGGATGCTGCTGGTCTGGAGTTCTGCATCACTGTGGCAGAAAAGCAGGCTCCAAACAAAAGCCAGCACAAGCTGCTCTTCACCTGGCTGTTGCGTGCATAGATCTGTTTGCTGGAAAACTGTGAGGTTTTGTTGTTTCCTGCACCTCCTGATCACTTTTCTGCATCCAGCTGTGTTGTGTCAGAAGGCAAACCCTTAATGTGCTTCAAACAACCCCACAGCTCATCTGTTCCTCCATCTGCTGAAAACTGAGAATTTCAAATGCTGTCGTGAGAAGGTAACAAAACCAGCATGGGTCAAACTGGGCAGCAGGGCTGTGTGTCTTGCAGAGGCTGATGCTGACGCTGACAGGGCAAGGATAAAGGCTGAGAAGTGTATTTCCATCCAGAATTGTCTTAATGGTGAGTGAAAGTCAATGCCACGGGATGGTCCCGGGAAGTTGTCAATGCCTAGGTCCTGCTGCAACCTCTGCAGTCCTCTCAGTGATTGGGACAGCTGCCAGGGAGTCAAAGAGGATCACTGCTGCCAACAAGAGATGAATTGAGCCCTCAGGAGGAAGAGTGAAATGTTGTTTAGAAGTCAGGAGTCTGCTGCCTGAAAGTCAATACACACTGTGAGCTGATGCTGGAAAAGGAACTGTGCGAGGGCTGTTCCAAGTTCAACTAACTCAAAGTCAGATATTTCAAAGCACAGCTCAGTGCTGGGCTCTGCTCCATTTGTCATCCAGGGAGAGATTTTGACACTTGCAGTGGGCAGCGTGGCCCACCCACAGTCTAAGGCAGTCTGAGAGCCACATCCCTTTCTGCAGGCTGGAGAACCTGGGTAAGGTGGGACTTATCTGCATTCTGCTGTTCCCTCGCGACCCTGCACAAGGGGACCAACTCTGACACTGAGTGCCTCCGAAAGATCTACCACAAGTTTAACAGACACCAACATTTTGAAGTCAGCAAGACCTTTTAGGCTTTTTTGCTGTTGTTGTTGTTGTTGCTCTGAGAACAGTTCAAGGGCCTGGAAGTAATAACTGCTGAAAGGCTGAAGAAGACTGTTTCTGCAAACTGAGAGTGGCATGAAATTAAACATCTCTTGAAGCTATCTTATAGACTGCCAACAACCATTCATACTATAAGCAGGCCACCCAATTAAAATGAAAAGTGAATCCCTTGATGTGGTTACATATATATATATATATATATATGCAGCCAGATGACCATTTTTATGCTGTTGTTACAGTAGCATTTACTTATTTTTATCTGTGTTACCCCTCTTTTGTTATCATTGCAATAAATATAATAATTAAAGTCAGAGGGAGGGATCATTTCTTGCACCACAATATTACCCTGTAGAGGAGGCACTTTGTGACGTGGTGGGGCTTGTGCTGCCACTTCCATGGAGAGCTGCACTGTTTGCCATGCCTGTCCTCCAGAGGAGGTATTGCTGATCTGATTTGGTGTTCAGGGATGTCAGGAACAGACTGACTGTATGTCCCACTGGCAGGAAGGCTGCCCTCACCCTTCCCTGTGTGGCTCCTTGTACCAGGCTGATGTGTTTGCTCTTCTGGGAAGCCATGAGGGTGGAAATGTCACTCTTGCAGTCCCACGGAATATCCTGGTGGCTTTGGAGGCATATTCTGTAAGGATTTCTCACTTTTCACCTTCCTCACTGTGTGGGGACTGCTTTGTGTAGCACCAGACATGCAAGTTAACACCCAAATGTCCGTGGTTGGAGGCCCTGGGGGACTTATCTGCCCTTAAACCAACACCAGTGCCATGGTGATGTCCCAAACAAGCCTCACTCAGTTCAGTGATTCCCCCCCTATCGATTTCAGCTGGCTTTGGTTCGTTTCTAAATGCCAGACTTTTCCATGATGGAAGAGACCAAATTTTTGGTCCTCGTTTTGTCATACCCCCGCTACTAAATTTGTCTCTGGAAGTGACCTCAGAATTTTTGAACGGCGTTCTCTCTGGCTTTCCAAACAATGTCTTGATTTCGCCAGAGGAAAAGGGAAAGAGACTCTTTAAACCAGCAGAACACCCTTTTGTTATATCTCAGATAAATCTGAACTAATCGTAAGTCAGCCCATCCGGTCACACCGGCGTCATTGTCTCCAGTGCTGATTAATGGGTCAGGGCTAACTTTAAACTGGCACTTCCCGGTCTGCTGTTCAAACCCTGTTTCAAACGGTTTCAAATGGTTGCCAAATCGCAGTTTCGCCGTGGCCCACTCAAGGGGGAGGCTGAGCCAGGGGTTCTGGAAGGGGACAGCCGGCTGCAGGCCTGTTGTGCTGCATGAGCAGCCCAAGAGCTGGCCTGAAACTGCATCTGAGCACCTGAAAGAGCTTCCACAGCACGGCCAGCAGCCATGGTACCGTGAAGGACTCGAAGGAATGAAGGGGAAAAAAAGAAATAAAATCTCAGTGGATGTCATAACGACCTGGGTTTGTTTATGTAACGTAGGGGGCTGAATCATATCTCAGCCTTTCATCACCCAGCCCTGGAACAGTAGTACTTTAATAACGTCTAATGACAAAAATATGGAAAAAATTAGAAGCCAGAGCAAATGAAGAGGGTTGGTTTTTTTTTTTCTGATTCAGTTTAAGTTCCCTAAATGCCAGTCATTGTTTATTTTTGTCCAAACCTCCCTTTTCTTATTTAGCAGCTCAGATTCTTGTTTCTCTTTATGCTTTGTAGTTTAGAAGGCTGGTTTTGGTTTTTTTTAAAGTATATAAAAGGTGTTTAATATTTTGCAGTTGCTGCATATTTTTGGCAGGTAAGCCTGGAGAAGTTCTTTCCAGTGTACCTGATGCTTTATTAAAACCAGGGCTGGAACATGGTCATTAATGTGCTCTTTTCTCTGCTCTTTTGAATAGACTGTGGCTCTCAGACCTCCCACCTAGACTCCAACTCATTAGGGTCATGCGAGATCAAGAGCTTTAGAAACTAAATTGATTGTTGAATGCTTGTGGGACGTGGCATTGCAAAGCCCCGTTTTGGCTCTGGAGAGGCAGGATTTTGTTTCCATGGTTTTTGTTTCCTTCCAAGCTGGTTCCTTGAGCCCACAGAAGATCTGGATCTTTCAAAGGCAGGAGGGCATTCTGGCTGGAGTTCTGGGGGATGTGGGTTCCTAGGAGGAGATTCCTCGCTGGAATAGGACTCACGGAGCAGCTGGATGTGGATCATGACAGCTGGGTGCTGTAACACCATTTTCCAAGTGTCACTGGGGCAGGATTAGCTCTCTGTGCCATTCCTGCAGATGTGTGTCTGACCTGGGCCTGATGGCTTCCACAGGTGGGTATTCCTGATGATAATTTGCACTGTGAGAGTACCCTCACCACAGAAAGCCTTCAAGGCTTGTTCCTCACTAAAATCACAGAATCACAGAATTAATTAGGTTGGAAAAGACCTTTGAGGTCATGCAGTCCAACCTATAAATTTAACATTGAAACCATGGATTCTTAGGACAGCCTGCCACAGACATGGAGAACATGTTACTAACTCCCTCTCTCAGTTTCTTCGGGAATGTTTTCTGTCCTGCTCTCTCTGGAGTGGGTACGCTGTCCACCCTGCAGGAGTGTCCCCCGTGTCCCCTGACAGGCACCACGGTTTTGGACATGGGTTTCTCTTGAAAGAAACCTGAGCAAGGGATGTGGGAGCAGAGCTTCCCAATAGATCCATGGGCACTCAGGTGAATCAGAACCAAAAGTGTACCTAGCCTGTGGAAATCAGCTGAACACAAAGTGCCCTGAGGTGCCTGGGGCTGCAGGGACCAGCACTCCCTGGTTGTGGCAGTGTGATGATTTTCCAGGCTACATTTATAGAAGCAAAGGGAAGAATGGGCAGGCCTCACACAAGAGTTCTGTTACCCGAGCAGTGAAGCTGCTGTGGCTGTCCCTGCCCCAAGCTGATGAGCTCTGAACCACTTCTGTGCTTGATGCAGGCCGCAGAACTCAACCATCAGGCAGCTTGGATCTGAGGAGAAGCCAGTAATGTGTATGTGGTTAAATGGTGCCAATTCTCCTCAAGGCTGGAGAGCAGACCTTCTCATTTCCATTGAATACTTGTACCCTTAGATTTTGGCAACCACTGGCTTTATAGCTATATCCAGCACTTATAGGGCTGCCTGGACAGCAGCACAAACATGGTGCTACCTCTCACGTCTCCCTCAAATTTCCAGACTGCATCGCTGCTTTGGGAATGGGGTTTCTTAGAACAGCTGCTGTGACCTGGCAGTGTGTGAGGGCATAGACAGGTACACCTGCAGGGAGCCAAGCCAAATGCGGCGGGCCAGATTCAACTCGTGGGGTTGGCATGGCAGAAACCAGAGCGCGGGCAGGACCCACTTCTAGAAACTTCTAGAAACTGACAGTTCTGTTTGTGAAACTGAGAATGGGCTTCCCCTGCGTGGACCACTGCTTGAGTGGAGCTTTTCCGGGGTCACCAGCGAGCCAGAGACAGTGACCAGCTCAGAAACACATACTTCTTTAAGGATGCATTGGAATTGGGAAAAAAAAAAACCACCACAAAAAATTGCCTTCTTCTAAGCAGGGCAATTTAATAAGTATGTTTGGGTCATGCAGAATATGACCTTGAGAAACCACCGGGGCTGTAATCTTACTGGCGAGTTGGCCTTCGTGCTTCCCAGCCACAGATGAAAACCCTGTGGTCTTGCCAGTCTTGAAATGCTGGTGAGGCTGTCTTACAAATGACATGCAAATAGAGTATAAATATGAAGTTTTATTTGTTTGTCTCGTTCTGGAGCCCTGGGCCATGTTTTCAGGCTTTTCTCTGTGACTCTGAGAGAAAGAGAATGATTTCAAATTGAAATTAAAAAAAAAAAACAAAAAAACCCAACAACTCAACCAAAAAACCCTTTGATACTGTTTTGTAACTGCTAGCTGACAGGAACTGGAGCTTTAAACAAAATATCAGATATTTTGAAGCTCATGATAAAAAAGCTGCAAGAGCCGGCAGCTCTGCGTTGGAGCTCCACTTCCAGCACAGACTATTCCCTGTGGCAAGGAGCAGATTTCACAACGCCAAGGAAAGAAGAAGCTGCTCAATGGCCAGAGGACAGAGTCTGTAAACACTGCAGGATGCTGAGGGAAAACTGCCACGGCTGCTCCTCCCAAAGGCAGCAGGTGCCTGAAGGTGAGGCTGGTGGGGGTGATGGATTCCACCCTGACACAACTCGTGCTTGGGTTCTCTTGGCTCCAAACAAATGCCCGAGCTGATGAACCAAACCAAATCAGGGCTGGACACTTTCTATATCACCATCTCTCACAGAGGAACCTGCTCATTCACCTTGTCCAGCACAGGGACCTCCCAAATACCTTCTTCTTAGCAGGGTCTGACTGCAGCACAGTTGCTGCAGCCCCAAGCCAAGCCCGGTGGCAGAGGGACCCAGCACGTCCACAGGGCCACCAGAGCGCTGCAGAGAAGGCTGGGGAAGGAGGGAGGGAGAAGGGAGGATGGAGCTCTTTGTTTTTCAGGTCCTGCTTTGGCGTTCCCCTGTTGGAAGAACACCTTGGTTGCAGCAGAAAGGGTGGGGTAGCTAAGCAATAACCCTGCTGTCCTTGGTCCTCCCGCATCCCTGTTGAGAAAGGAGGTGGCAGGGCAGGAAATCCTGCTGGGTTACAGCTGCCAGTGTCCCCTTCACCTCCTGGGGGTGGGCAGCCAGCCTGGCCTCTGGAGAAGCAGCTGATTAACTCCCCATCACTCTCTGGACTTCAGAAGGGATAACCCCAGCATAGAGGAGGAAAGAAAAACCAGTCGAAAAGGAGAAAGAGTCGTTGCTTCGGGCAATGGAAATGAAACTTGTGACTCGGTTTCTTCGAGGCCCATCTGCCAGAACGGCCGTGCCTGTTGCACAACCTGCTGCTGTGGGCAGATAACTGACTGACCACAGCTCGACAGCACGTGGCACAGGATGAGCCCTCTCCTCGGGAGCTAGATATGGTGCTCAGTCAATAAAACTTTTAGTGTTTTCTCATTTTCTGCCTGGCTGCAGCAGCCAGACCTGCAAGCAGCTGCAGCCAGCCAGGCAGAGCCGGTGACTGCAGGACAAGGCAGTGGCTGCAGCAGCTTGGAGTGGTTACCAGTCAGTCATAGTAAGGTAAAGGCAAATGCTGAGGTATCGTGGGAGGCCACTCATGATGTGATAAGGAAGTGTCCTTGGCCACAGTGCTTTAATAAAGACTTTGCGAGCAGCTGTTGCTAAAAACTTCAGAGAAATTCCTCCTATAAAAGGAAAAGGCCTCTGCAGTTTTTGTGTACTACGTGTGAATGCTTGTGCAAGGCACCCATAGTTTCCCATTTTCCCCTGACTCTCTTTCCTCCTCCAGCGTTGGGCTGTGTAGCCTTGATCGGTGAGCACAAGCAACCAGCTCCATAAACTTCTGCTGGGGATGCAGGCTCATCTTTTTAAAAATTAGGAGCAATTTATCCTCCTAGCCCCCTGTGAACTCTTGAGTCCTCCTCTCTCATCCCCTGACTCTGAGTACAGCCTGCACAGAAGTGTCTTTCCTGATCTTTGGCTGCTGTGGATGAGCTGAACTCACCCTGCTTATTTTTGCACCTCAGTGGCTTAACCACCTCTCGTCAGGGTTTAACAGAAAGAAAAGGTGGATTGAACAACAACCTGATAGAGACTCCTTCTCTAGGTTGTGGACTGCATCCTCCCAGTCTGGAGGAGCTCTCTCCCACAAAAGCAGCACGCTTGCACTTTTAGCCCTGATGATCTGTGTCAGGAATAGCCAGAGGCTGTGAAGGGTTGGATATTCAGCCGAGGAGAGTTTATAGGGTCACATGTAGCAGGGACTCATCACTGTGTGATTTCCTGTCACAAAAACTCCATTCCCTGGCAGGATTTGTCCATCTCTGTCCTCCATCAGCCAGGCAACCTTTTCAGCTTCACCCATCACCAGAAAGGCCTTGTGTATCAATCAACACAATTTTCCTCAAATATTTCTTCTTAACATACCCTTATATCTTTGTGGGACAGTGTGGGCTTCATAGAAAAAAAAAAGAAAGAAAAAAAAAAAAGAAAATAAAATCCTAGTTCCCATTAAGTTTCGGAGACTACCCTTGATATTTTGTATTTTAAGTCAGCCCAAGTTTGGAATGCTTGTGCAGCAGGTAGCACGTTCTGTTTAGCTTCTGATTAAGTTCCAGCTTGAGTAATTGAATTCTGTTGCTCAAAATTCTTCCTGCAGTTTCAATTAGATGCAATCATTAAATTTTCACTTCCTTTTCTGAGCTGTTGGGTAATATTAGTGTGCATTGTTAGAAACTGTTGCCCTCCATCATCACAGAGATGCTTGCTGTGTCCTGGTGGATGATGCAATGTGATCCCTGCACGTGGCTTGCATATCACTTTGCTGGATCTATGAAGTGTTTTGAGATGGTTGCATTGCAATTTTGGCAAAAATTCCGTATAAATCATTATTATCATCAGGGTGGTACTCTATAGCAGTCAAAGTCAATATGTGCTCAAAAAAAAAATTAAAGAAACTTGAGAATTGAGTTTAGAATTCAGTTTATGCAAAAAATCCCACTGGCCTACGTTACTGAAAATCTTGGCGTATTCATTCGGTTTGGGAGATAAAACCATATTTCACGCTGTCCCTCAGAAAAATTATTCTTGGATTAAGATGGATGATCTTAAGGCCATTCATCGCTTTGTAGGTCATGGCAGTTCCTCATTTTATACCTTGAGGGTTTTGTTTTGTTTCATTCTGAAGGATGGGCCAAGTTTTTGGTGAAGGAGGTTTAGTTCTCACTGTAGCAGTGGGACTGATGGGGCTCATCCTGAAGGAAAGCAGGTCTTTAAATTCAGCTATTAGTAACTGTGGGCCCTCACGAAATTAGGTAGAAATGGGAGATAATCAAGGAGAACTGAAAATTGCACTGTAAATTAATACTAAGGCCTTACTCTACTGGACCTGTAGCACAAGGTTTGTTATTTTTCCCCCAATATGATAATTTTCTCCTGCATTTTCATCAAAGCCTTGTGACCAATTGACAGGCACTCATTTAGTTTTCAGACTGGTGTAGGGAGTTTTATCTTTCAATCTGCTTGCATATCTTCATCTTGATTTCCAAAGTTGCTTGAGGTAATCAGCTGTAAATTTGCAGCTTATTTGTAGATTTCTGCAGTGAAGACTTTTGAGGAGTTGGTTTGTAAACCACTCACTGTAGGCTTGTGTGATTTCAGTGATGTGACACAGGGTCTCTCAAGGCTTATTTTGTTTGATGTCTTACAGGGGCAGCAAGAAAATTCTTTGCTGGTGGGTATTCCAGGCCAAAACGGCATAATTTTCCCCATTCAGTTCAGCCGTATGGTAATCCCATTTAAAGATGGTTTAATAAGGGCCAATAGACAACCAGTAGATGTCATTAACAATAACTGAATATATCATCTTTAAATGGGAATTTACCTGTCCATTCAGATGACTGCTGTATTTTTCCTGTTTTCCCAGCTTTGACAAGGGCACTGGAGCTGTGATGATTGTTTCCATCCAGCAGTATCCTCAGCCTCAGCTGTGAACTTGACCTGTAATGATAAGGTAAGTATATCTCTGAATTCTTTCTGGAAACTGCCACCATCCTTTCTGATGGACATTCAAGTCTGGAAAAGTGCTGAAGCGGGTTTCTCTGCTTCCTGCTGTAGCACCCTGAGGGGGAATCCTTCACCATAGGGGCAGACAAATCTCTTGCACTGTAGAATGAGTGCTTTCCTGATGAAAGCAGAGCACAGCTCTTCACTGTGCGTGCAGCTGTACAAACACACCTCTCCTCCACCGCCTCCTGGGGACAGAGGGGTTTGTCCAAAACACTGCAATGGGCGAAGCAAGGACCAGACCGGCTCGGCCCTTTCTTCTGCCCCAGCCGTTCGCAGGCACACCTGCAGCCCTTACACTTAGGTTTTTTCCCTTTGAGTTTATTTCTGGGCCAAGGTCTGAACAAGGAAGAGCTAAATACAAGGTAAATAACCCGGAGGTAAAAACGTGTTGCACAAATAATAGACAACATGCACTTCCTGACAGTTGCATCACCGTCACCTCTTACAAAACATGCAAATGGTCTGGCAAGGGGGTGAGTTCTCTGTGTATGAATGGAAAACAAACAGCAGATGAAAGGGGAAGAGAGGCAAACAGGCTGATGAGATGATGCTCTTGCCTGAGAAACCTCTCGTGAGCGAGTGGTACCGTCTGCCAAAGAACTAAACCTTCTGTGAAGAGCACAGTGACTCACCAGCTCTGAAAGAGGCAGGGAACGGGATAGGGACTGACAGACAAGAAAGGGAAAGGGATTTTCATATGGGTGAGGAGCCACTGGAGACCATCTATCAGCTCTATTTATCAGGGTTCTTTCAAACCTCATAGAGGAGCCAGCTTTTTCTTTGTCCGTGATGCAACTTTGGCACAGTTTTCCCTCTTCTCTGTTCCTCCTGTCATATGCTGGGATAACAGCATAACCAGACTGCCTTCAGGCACTGTCAAACATTAACTCTTGCCCTCCTGCTCTTCCCCTCTGAGGGCTCTGCCCCTGCCATTCTCGCAAGGCTTGGTTGACTGAGAGGGCACACTTGGTATGGCAGCAGTGATGGGAGGCAGGGAAGGATCGGAAGAGGCATGTGGCCGAGCTATCCACTGCTGCTGTTTCGTCCCCTGCCATTTTCATCTTGGCTTGGTCTCTCCAGTTTGGTCTGTCAGTACAAACGCTGCCACCAACAGCAGAGCCACGCTGAGGCAGGATTCCGTGCCAGGCTCGTACAAGCACTGCACCCTTCAGCTTTAAATCTCACAAGGAACCATTTTTTCTCTGCAGAAATCCCTGGCATTCTTCGTGTTAGGCTCCAGGACTTGAAATCAGCCCTGGTCTTCACTCCCAGACCTCCACAACCCACTGCGCTGCCTCTGGAAAACCAGGGGCCAAACCTATGGGTGAGCAATGATTTTATTTTTTTCCCCTCTCGTCATTTTGGTGATTCACCTTCTGACCTGGTCAGAACAGGAAGAGGAAGGCCATGAGTCACTGAAAGGCACTGGCCATGCACCAGTGGGGAGCCACAGACTTATCACGAGCCCTCTCCTACGGCCGTGTTTTCTATCTTCATGCTGCAATCCCACTACCAAGGGACTAAATTAGCCCTCTGTCTTATAAAGTCCCTCTGAGGTTTTTGAAAGGCAAGATGGTCCAAAAGCCCAAAATTCTTCCCCAGGTAACAGACTCTCCACAGAGCAAGTGAGACAAGCACGTGGAAGGTGTCGTGTCCTTGTGGTCAGCCTCCTCCTGCACGTTGCCCCTTCTCCAAAAGGGAGCCTTTGTGCCTGGATTCATGGATCTGGAGGGCTGCAGCAACCCCCCTCTGGGGCTGGAACACAGCTCTTGGCTACTGAGCTGTGCTGTGAAATCTTCTGCTGGGAATCCTTCCTCTCTGCAAAGCAGCAGAAAGTATTTAGGGAAGAGCTGTGACGAGTCAGGCACCCATTGCTCTTTACTGCTGTTGTGTGGTGCTTGCAGCACAGGTTTAAATACTGCCCCATTTCATGCTGAATTGTCCTGGTTTCTGTGCAACAGCAAAGTCTTTCAGCAGTCTGGACAGCAGCAGTATCCAGTTCTGCATGACTGGAAATACTCAGGTCGACAAACCAGCTTCTTTCAGCCTCAGACCTAAGTTTATAGTTAAAGCCCAGCACTAAGGGTTTGGAGTGTTTGGGAGAGAGGAAAGGGAGAAGCGACCTCCTCCTGTGGTGAGAGAAAAGGAGGAAACTTGTTGGAGCATATGGAGTATTTGGCAGATCTTTGGGCAACAGCACCTCCGCAGCAAAGTGAATTCATTAATCCTGGTGGAAGGTTTTTTATTCTTTTTGAGCAATTAAGTGGGCTTTTGCCATCAGAAGATATAGCTTGTTTTCTTAGGCAGCAGGCTGCAACTTGTTCTATGTATCTTTCTTCAGCCATGTCCCTGTGACAGATCCTTTTCAGTATTTCTCCAGTTCACAGCCCTGGTTGCATACAAACATCATCCCACAGAGGTTATACGCATGGATAGAACTCCCATCCTAACGCTTTGGCATCAAACTCTTGTCACTGCCAAACTAAGAAGATTAAACACTTCTCAGTGCCTTGGCTGGGACTTGGTAGCTGCCTGTAAAAGGGCAAAAAATGGACCCCAACTTTCCTGAGGCCAGGTTTCTCTTTTTTCACCTTCTTACACCATTTCTCTGGTCCACACAAGCAACTCAAAATGATATCTGGTGTTTCCAGCTGTGCTGGCAGGATGTAGCACAACTGAACCATGAGGTCCTGACCTGAGCTGTCTGTCTTTCCACACAGACACAGGACACAGACCCTCTCCCATTCCTGGGCACTGTACACCAGCCAAGCTCTGCAGAGAGTCCTCAGACTCCAAATGAAGCAGGCAGTGGGCAGCAACTAGGGGGAAATGGGCAGGCTTTGACTACTTGCTCCCTCAAGGGATTGCTCCTGCGTGTGACCTGATGCAGATGAAGACTTTTTACATCAAGATGTTAAGGACAGTCCTGGGCATTTGTGACATGTGATTCTCAGGACTGTCCTGTGCAGAGCCAGGAGCTGGGCTCTGTGATCCTCGTGGTTCGCTTCCAACTCAGCTTATTCCATGGTTCTGTGATTCTCTGATCTTTTAACTGAAGGGAAAGGACTACTGGATGAGAATCATCACACCCCACAGTGTGTCCTTTGTGTGTCACCAGGAAGAATGAAGCGGGATTCATCAATGCAGTTTTGCCTTTGAAGGTAGCAAAATTCAGCCTTGCTTTGCAGCTGACGGGCAAAAGCTCATTAAGGGTTTTTTTGTGTGTGCTTATGTGACCACTGACTTGAACGGCAGGTTGCTGTGTGGCAAAGGCAGCTGGCAAAGTTTCAGGGAAGCCAGGAGGTTTCTGGAGCTTATGGAGGGCAGCTTCATGGTTCATGCAATTCATGAACTGATCAGGGGAGATGCTTTATTAGACCTGACACTCACCATAAAGATGGAAGGCTGAGGGCAGCCTCAGCTGCAGGGACCATGAGGCTGCGGTGTTTAAGAGGAGTGAGCAAGGCAGAATAAGCCTGGACTTCAGAAGAACAGATTTACCCCATGCAGGGAACCTGCTTGTCACAGTCTTGTGGAAAACTGCCCTTGGGGGATCAAAAGGATCCAGGAGAAGCCAGCTGATCTTCCATGTCAGCCCCTTTAGAGCACAAGAATGGTCTGCTGCAAGGTGTAGGCTGGCAATGGGTCAGCACAGAGAACATGGAGCTCCATGGGGAGGGAAGGACTCAGAGGTGGAAGCAGGGGCAGGCTGCTCAGAAGACACGAATAGGAATGGGATCAGGAAAGCCAAAACTCATCAGGACATGAAGCCATCAGAGAACACGAGGCATGAGAGTATCTTTCTGTAGGAAGACTGGCAGTCAAAGGAAGCCTAAGACGACCACGGGGTCACTGCTCAGTGGGACAGAGACCCAGTGATGTGGGACATGGTGAAGGCTTGGGTATTCAGTGCTGTGTTCAGTGGCTCGAGATCCAACAGGACAGGTTCCTTGGCAGCCTGGCCCAGTGGGACCCACTCTGAGCAAAGCTGAACAGGGTGAAGGGCCCTTCCACCTGTGATCCTATGACAAGATACACAGAATCAGTGTCTGGTTCTAGACCTGACTTTTTCTATGTATTTGTGGGTATTTCCTCTATGTGCTCAGCTGCAGGGTCAGGCTGTCTACTTCAAATTCCTGCCTGGGTCTGAAAAACACAGCTTGAAACTGGGTGAACAAATATTCAGTCCTGTCTGTCTACATCGAGCTTATAAAACTAAAAGGCCAAGTTCTACTGTGCTGATTTGGATGTAGTCACAAAGGATAGACTGTGCTGGTGTTCCACGTTAGAAACTCAGGTCAAATTGCCTGTTAGGATCTCTGATTCCTGATAAGCCACCAGTGAGGCATGGTCATTCTTCATCTGGATGAAGTAAGGGATTCCTATGCTCCAAGGTGACTGCTAAGCAGCCAGTCCACCTTTGCCCTTGCTAGGTGGGCTGATTTTTGCAGTAAGAAACTTGTCGAAGTCCCTAAATTGTGGTCGGTTTCCTTAGGAATGGGGAGAGGCAGAGGTGTGGAAAACGAGATTTGAAACCCAATTGCAGCACCAGTTTCACAACTGGGATGGAGCCAGCACCCAGACTCACCTTGCCCAGACTCCAGGCCTTGGGCTTAACTTTTCAGTCCACTTCTTCTCCTGCTCTGCTCTGCTTCTCCTAGCTGTCAAAGTTCACGCCGCAAGGTGAGGTGTTTGGATACGTTCGAGCAGTTCAGCGTGAGTTTTAAATTCAGAGTTATAAATGTCCTAGCTAGGGTAGCATGAGAAAGCCTGGCCCATTGTCAGTGTCATTTCCAGACTGAGCCAGATACATCAGAGGCAACGCATCTTGAGTTTATAACTCCGATTTTCCTTTCTTACTAAAATAAAAGGGAATTCGTACATTACATAGCATTGTTTATACCGAGAAATATTTCCAGTGTACCCAGGGTGTGTTATGTTTCATTCCCTCTTGTTTCTGTGTAGCACTGTTAATTCTGTCCAAGTTGCCATCAAATACATATTTATTTTCTCAGGAGTACCCAAATATTTCCAAGGTGGAGTGAGAAACAGAAAGTTTCACAGCTGATATGTGTTTCCCCCTTGGAATGACATCACTGTTTTATTCCACCAGATATTTTTCTCTTTATACCATTTTGACAGAAAGAGAAAGCTGTTGCCCTCTGCATTAAGGTGGAGAGCTTTAAAGTGGCTGAAATCAAAGGGAATGAAGAGCATGATGTAAGAAATTAATCTCTGTACATACAAGTTGGGATTTATAATCCAACACATCAAGTTATGTTTTTTCCATCGTAATCCCAAGATGAATTCTGATGAATCCCAGAAAAAAGAATTCTCATTCTTGGTCTTTTTAGCACATGGTTTGTGCCCAAAGGTCAGTTTCAAGACGTTCCTTAGTAATTGAACTTAATATCAAACTTATTCATTTATGAAAAATGAAAGTGGTGCAATTTCTACCAAAAAAAAAAAAAACAAAAAAGAGAAAACTAAATTACATTCTTTTCTTTTGCTACAGCCGACATAAAGGCTGTAGAGACACGGACTTACACAAAATGAATACGAAATGATTTTTACAAATCAGTCCCATAAAAAACCACGATACAGAACAGCAGCGAGTGGCGCCAGATCACGTAATGATGTAAGTTTGTCACCAGTTGTTTCAACCTCTGAACAAAAACGCCGCTGGTCGTGAAGCAGCAGAGATCTGTCCCCTTTAGTCAGGTAGCTCCAGGAGTCTGCACTGAAGTGCAAATAAATAAAGCATTTTGCTGTGGGCAACTGAAGTGGATCCTGCTATAAGCAGAAAATTTTGGCTGCAGCCCAGATGCTGCCCGTGTCTGAAGATATAAACTGTGGGAGAGTTTGGGGTTGTTTCTGTGGATTAGAAGGGGTGTATCGGAAGCAGAGCCTCCCACTGATCTAAGCCAATTTTTGCCTCCTGGAAGATCTTTCAAGTGTCTGTCACAAGCAGTTAGAAAATCATTTTTCAGTACCTCTGCAGAATATTTGGCAGTGATTAATTGTCTTCTTTATTTTCGGGAAAACCTTCTTTTGTAAAAAATTGCATATTCCCTCCTATTTTTCATTTTCACATGAACCACCAGGACAATCTGAGAGCAGCGTGGTGCACAAAAATGTTGATTGAATTCAACACCTAATTTTCCCATCTAAAAAGCAAAATAAATATTTGCTTCCCAGTCAGCCCTTGAACTTGTTGTATTCCTTTATAGTTTGTTTTTTTTTTTCCTGAGTGGAATCAGGGTATGGTTAGAGATTAGTGAGAAATAGGGGTAGAAAGATGTAAGCTAGATAGTAACTGAGTTAGAGAAGAAGAAGGAATGTTTGGAACTCTTGAATTCAATGACAAACCACTCCAGAGAGTGACTTCCAGAGAGGAGCAGGCTAGCAGAAATTCAACAACAGCTTGTATTAGACATGTGGCCAATGCAGGCACAAGAAAGCACGGAGGGAAAAGGGAATCTGCACCTCAGAGGAAAACAAAATCATCCACATAGCTTTTTGCTGAGTGAGTGAATCAACAAGTCAGCCAGCATCTGCCGTGCTCATTGTCTTGGCAAGGATCCTTGTGGCAACAATGTCACATAAACTTTTATTTGGAGAGGCTTTGAATAGCTGACTAGGAAGAAAAAGAAGCTTAAAACAGTAAGTGCAGAAGAAGGGGGAAAATGAATACAACTCAGAATTTAGATTTTCAGTCAGGCTGTCTATATAATGGAATGAGCAACAGAGCTTCCTTGTGAGATTACTACTTAAGCAGTTCCCCAAGATGTTTATAAACACATCTACAAAAATCCTCCTTCCCCATTATCTGGGATGGTGCTGGATGCGTTCCTTGAGGCACTTGTCACAGTCAGTGGACTTCACAAAAATCTGTGTGGCTTCAAATCGTACACCTGGTTGTATTAATTTCAAATGCCCTTCTTTGGCTTTCATTCCAACAATTAATTTGGGCCTCTCTTGTCCTGAAGCGTGTTAGATCTCTACAGACCTCTCCTTCAAGAGGCCCAGGAGTGACTCCTGGTGCTCCTCTGGTTCTGGGTACCATGTGTAGGAGCCATGACCCTCGAAGCCACATCACTTCTGGCAACAGCTGGCTGTTCCAGGTTCTGAGGCGCATAAATGGGATGGGTTTGCACACACAAGCGAACAATTGTTTGAAAATCACCAAAAAGCATGAATAAACACTGCAGGGAGCATGACAGCAGTAGCAGGTGACTGTCTTCACCTGCTCGTGAAGCCCATGCTCGTGAAGCTCGTGAAGCATGAGCCCAGCCCATGCTCGTGAGCAGTGAGCAGCTCTGAAGGAAAAGTGAGGTGAAAATATGATCAAAGATATTTGGAGACATGACGGAAGTAGGCAAATAAATGCCTGACGGCACAAGATCTGGGCCGTTTCCCCATGCTCTAGTCAAGGTCCCGAGCACTTTATTTGCTGTTCAGAAAATAGAAATGGCTCCATTTCTATGTGGAAGAAAGAATGTGCTGGCCTGCCCTCAGATGTGCCATCCCACCAATTTTACTCCTTTTTGTGGTTAAGAAAGCGAGTGAAGTTTTAAAGTAAAAGAGTCTGGCATTTGAGTGGCGTCACTTAGGGCAATAACCTACCTTGATCCTTTGGTCTCGTTGTGTTGGGCATGGCAGCACCTCTCCTGCATTTCCTTTGCCTTTAGGCTTCCTCTAGTCACCTTTAGGCTGCGTTAGAGTTCCTCCAGATTCCAGGGAGGCAGAAGTGCTGGCAAGCGCTCAAAGGATATTGGCAATCACCTCCCAACTTTTGCAATCTCATTCTTTCTGGATTTTCAGAAAAAATTACGACTTCCCCCATCAAAGCTGCATTTCAGTGCTGTAAAGCACTTTAAACAATTTATCTCATTTTCGAACGTCCTACAGAAGTGGATTTAGAAACACTCACGTGAGAACTTCCACTAAAGGTCAGAAGAAGCTTGTCTCCAAGGAGAATGATATGCTTTTCCCCCAGTTTTTCTGCTTTCGAGCTAGATAAATTTGGTGAGTCTTCCCCCCACTGCCCCAGCCACGGTCACATAGGCCTGTTGCTGCTTTTTACCTCACAACATGAGAGCAAACATGAGATCTATTACTTCTTGTAGCCCACTGGCAGCCCGTGGCACATCTGAGGGGATAATGAGGAAATGTTGTGGCGCTGGGAGAAAGTATCTGCTCGGCAGAGAAACCTTCTGCGGGATTGTGGCTGCTCAACACGGGCCGTATTTTGGATTTCTGGCTCTCAGGGAAGAGCACATGCATGTATCTAACCAGAGAACCAAAGTGGCTGCCCAGAAGTCCAGAAGCAGCTTGTGAAGCATGAAGGAGAGAGTGTCCCCCGCCTCCACATCCGCGCACAGACAAGGCTGAGGTGCTCACAGAGCTGCACTCATATTTTTCGGTCTGTCAGACACTCCCTGTGTGTGGCCCATTGTTTGACTGCAAGTTCTAATAAATAAGAGCTGACATTCAATAGAAGCCTCTTATTCCCCAGCTGCACAGGATGGCAAAACCAACGGGGCCGAATTCCTGGGGGCAGTGCGTGTGCCGTGTTCCGGGGACATGGCCACAGCAAAGGTGACAGCTCATTGTCTGTGGGGAGCACTGGCCAAGCTCTGGTGTGTATCTGTGCAGCCCTCTGCATCACACAGCTGCGTGACAGAGCCAATTAGAGGCAGGGAAACAGCAGCCTTGCAGCCTCCGGAGGAGGGAGGTCTGGAACAATTTGGGCTGAGAGGAAAATCTGGAGCTGTGGGCAGCTCCTTGGTGGTGGAAGACCAAGCTGGGAGCTAAGAGCTGCCAGAGGAAAGAAGGTGGTTTTCTGGGCAAACGGAGATGGTGCGTTTGGGGCACAGCTCTGATTCTGCTCCTTGTGCAATGGGAGGCAGGCAAGGCTTATGATTATGGGTCTGTCTCTAATGAAAAACATGGGTTATCCAACCCTTTTGAGAAACCAAGTGCAGAATTATACTCAGAAAAGCCAGTCTTTGGAGATTTACTAACGAAAAACAAATAAAAGAGAAAGGTCAGCTGCCTTTAATGCCATGTGTTATAGCTGTGTTAATAATGTGAAAACCTAAGCGTAACACCCTTTCAAAGCTTTTGGCTGGTTGTCCACTCTGTGGAGTATTTTTTGCTTTATAATTGTGGAAGATCAGCTCTGCCCAATTCACAGGGCGCATTCTCTCACCCTACACAATAACCCCTGGGAACACAAAACAAGACAGAACACAGAATTCTCCCTGAAAATGCAACATCAGAAGACACAGGCACTGCAGGGGGTCAGCACTTTCAGCTCCTGGTCTTTGCCAGCCCACAGGGGCTTGTCAGCACTCCCAGGTGTAGAAGCTGGGATGTTCTCAGGCCATGGGATGTTCTCAGGGACTGGAATGGGAGGCAGCAAGCATCAGCTGTGACAGATTCCTTTCTGGTTAATGGCCAGGTGGGCAGGAAGAGCTGTGATATCTGAAAAAAAACCCAGTGAGCGCTGCTTGCTGTAAACCAGTTTTCTTTATTATCCTCCAAACTTGGCTGAAGACCATGCTGGTCACGAGATGGACAAACAAATGCAAACCTCTTGTGCATGTCATGTTTAGTGGCCACTGCAGTCCTCTGGAGCTGCTTAGACTCTCAGACCCCAGCTGCCAAGGTTGCTGAAAAAATACATTTGAAGCAGAGCTCTGAATTCTTGAAGTGTTAGGGCAGAGGTCTCTCCTTCCAGGGATTTTATCCAAAGACTGGTCCCACTGCTCCTGTGCTATACCACTTCTAGGAAAGTGAGAATGTCACAGTATCTCCTTCTGGAGAGATGAACAAGGTGAAAAAAAATTTTAAAAAACCAAAACGTGGTGTTGTCCCACCCTTGGGCTTTTATCTGCTTTTCAATGCTGCAAGTTGACACTACGTGTAAGAACAACAAATGCACTTCTCTCTCTGAGCATCTGCTCTTTGTTGCTCCGTGGGACTCTTGCTGCAGTTGCATGGCAGAAGAAAGAGGTTCTTTTATCATCACACACAAACATAAAAATAAATTAAAAAAAAAAAGCTGAAAAGAAATGTTTACTTTTCCCATAGAATTACTTGATTTTCGTAAGTTTCTTGGTTTCCTTGTAAAAAAATCCCGCTTGGAAAGGAAATAGAAACAGCTGTCCCATACCGTCTTTCTGCCACAGGGCAATTTCCTTAAAGACTCTTTCAGGAAAAGAAAATAAAAATCACTTTTTAATTTTTTCAAATTATTATTATTTTTGGTCCCTTTTGCACTGCTGGAGAAAACTAGGGGATCTTGGGTGGAGGTTCCAGTTCTCATATGAGTAATAGCCCTCAGCTTACTTAAAGTTTCCTCTACAGCACATGCTGTATTTTGCTTCCCTCCCTTCCTTACATCCTTGTGCTGTGGTGCCGTGCACTTCCAAACAGCAGCTGTGCTGTGGCTCAGGAGAGACCAGGGACTTCTCAGGGATCCAAAAGGCACGTGTTAGCCAACCCTTTTCTCACTGGTGCAGCCTGCACATAGCAAACTGCTCAGCCCAGCTAAATCCTACCCTGGTCCTACAGAGTTCTTGGGATGCACCGAGTCTGTTTCAAGGGAAAGGGGGAGAAGGGGCATCTTTCTGCTGAGTCCCTCAGCCCCTGGAGAGGGTTTTGCAGAGGTCCTCCCCTCAAGATGTGTGCAAGGTTTAGGAATGCCAATTGCAGTGCATCACAGCCTAGGTTAGAGGGGATCATTTTTAAGCAGGGATGAAAAAACCCAGAGCTGACTGCATTCCATACTGACATGGGCTGTCAGGGCAGCTGTTTCATGAAACAGGCTGGGATAATGGGACTGTACTACCCTGAGGTTTGATGCAATCCTGTTTTGCATACTGTAAAGCCTTTTTATTGCTCTTCGTGCAAGAGTCCACGCATGCTGTTTCTAAGGGTTCAGCATTATCTGCCGGAACAAAAAAGGAGGCAAAGTTATAGTAAAATTAACAGAATTAATGTAATTAGTAAAGACACAAATATTGGGTTGGTTTTGGGGTTTTTTTTTGTTTGTTTTCGATTTTTTGGTTTTTTGCTTTTTTTTTTTTAATGCGTTCTTCTTCCTTTTTTTGGAGGAGTTAGAGAAATTCTGCCTAGAAATATCCTCCTGAAGCTGGGAGCTTCAGAGATAGGTCCAGCAGAAATCCCTCACCAAGAGACCCTTTCCTCCTTCAGTTCCCCTTTGACAGGCCAAGCAGGCCTTCTGTGGGAAACCAGAAATGCAGAGAGGCAAAGGTCGCTCCCCAGGTCGGTGGCACAGCCAGTTCTGAGTTAAAGGCTTAATCGACAGTTCTGCTTTGGTGTTTAATTTCCTTCTTATTTCCAGCCCATGCAGCTCTGTCCAAGCACGCTGGAAATACCCCAGGCCAGGGTCTTTTTCCCCTCTTACCATTTTGTGTGCTGTGACAACTCCAGTATCTCAAGGCCTCTTTTTCTTCCTTTCTCTTGCTCTGTAAAATCTGCAATTTCTTAAAATGCTGCCTGGTTTATGAGTGATTTCTCACTCCTCACAACTGGAGAGAGGGGAGATAATTGAAACCAAATGTTTCATTTGTATTAATAATGAGTGTCATTTTATTTTATGTCGTGCTGTTTCATGCAAGAGCACTTCAAAGTGCAGAGAAGAATAGAGGAGAAGAACATCATAAAAGAGCACTGGAGGCCACATAGTGAGAACTGATCACAAAAGGAGAACCGCTCTCAGTCCAAACCTTGACCACAGTCTCTCCAGAGGAAAAGATGTGAGGAGAGGAAAACAACATGTTGCAGGGCTTTACCTTTCATCAGGAGGGGCTGTTGAGGTGCTCTGAGGTCCCCTGAAGCCTGGCACCTTTGGGATGAGATAAAGAGTGAATGCTCTGGCTTAATCTCCGTGGGATGATGATTTCTCCCTCCCTGCTCTGTAAAAGACCTTTCTCGGCACTCCCTTGCTGGTATGGGCCAGGAAAACCAACCAGCATGGTGCTGATGAGGTTTAACCTCCCCTCCTTTCATTGGGGGTAGAAATCACCCTGTGTCTCCTTCCTTGGGCTGAAGGCATCTCTCATCTCCCATCACCGCACCCCTGGGTGTGCACACGTGGAGAAATGCCCCCTCCTCCTAAAGGGCCCTCAGCTGGGAACCTGGAGGAGCTGAGCTTAGGGTCAACCCAGGCTCATGGCACAGTAGACCCAGCCTCAGGGCTCCCAGGTTCAGGCTGTGGCTCCCGAGCCAGTGGTGGTGTGTTATTCTGCCCTCCCGGCACCCCGCAGCAGGTTGTTTGTGGCTCGACTTCCTGCAGCTGGATTGAAAACACTCCGTGGTTGTGTACTCCACGTCAGGAGTATGAGCTGCCCCTATAAAAATCCGGCGGGGTGGCCATGCCAAATGCTGATCCACTGGCCTGGGTGGAAAGGGTAACACAGAATCCTGATATAAACTGCCTGATGAGAGCGCGTTTGTAGTTTGGGCCAGACCTAGCCCTACATCATATCTTCATTCAACACGGTTTTAATCACAAGTTTTTTACTCTGTTCTCTGTGAGAATCTTAGCTTATTTTGCATGTGGGACCATCTGTGCTCATTTAATGGGACATTATGCGAAGTTTTCTCCTGATTACAGAGGAGAAACACCCCTCACACCATATTTATAGCACACAAACCCTATGCAGAGTCAGCAGCGTAAATTTCCTCCATTTCCTGCTGCCCAGCATTCATCAGGACATCAGAGGATGTCACATCTGTGTCTGACCCCTCCAACAAGTGCAGAACAGGGAAAGATCCTGTGGACAAACAGCACACCTGAGCTTTAGGTTCCCTGGTGTGAGATAGGCGGGACTTGGTCATTTTCATCACTCTGAGCAGCTGATAGCACAGCATGCAGATCAAGCACATAGTGCTGCAGGGTCTGCATTTGATGTGAGGGATAAAATAAAGGCTGGGAATGAAGAACCAGCAGGGGTGACCTGTGCAACCTCACTCAGGGCTCCTCTAACCTCTTTCTTCAAGGCCACATCGAGGTCCTTCATCCATGGCGCCGTAATGCAACCTGATTTTTTTTCTGCACGCTCTCCAGCGGAAGAAACGAAGATATGCATGCAACTTGACCACCTCACTCATTGCAACATTCACATTTCCCCCAGGTTTATTGCAATCTGAGGGTCTGTCAGCCTTCTTGCTGGTGCTCTTACAGCTGGAGGAAGTCCCGAGGCTTATAGGACAGAACCTTGGCTCCGCAAATTCCAGTGGCAAAAGCTGCCAGGTTTTCACTGTGTGGTGTAGTGTGTTCCCATTCTCCTCATGGTCCTGACTATCACAGTGCTATCAGTCACCCAGATTATCAGAGAAAGTCTTCATCAGCTGGAGCATTGCTGAAAAGCAGAACTGGTAATAACATAATGTAACAGCACTTTGTATTTTTACAGCTCCTCTAGAGCCAAGGCGCTGTGTAACATAATGAAACACTTACACTGAAAAACAGAAGACCCCAAAAGAACAAGAGTTAAAATTTAAGTCTCCTGGACAGCTTTTGCATTTGGCCCAGGTTACACAGTCACAGCTGACACTGACTGAAATCCGGTGGAAGGATGTCATCTCGGATGCCCAAGGAGATGTGACCAAGGGGAGGGTGCCAGCCGTGGGACACAGCTGTGCCCTGGCAGCTGCATTGGGTAGTGCTGCATTTCTGGACACCTAACATTTATTTATCTGGTGTGTTTGAAGTGTCACCCCAGAGGTCCTTATAAGTAGGCCCTTCAGGAAAAGGTGGGTGTTGGGGTTTTTTTGGGTTGATTGATTTTTTTTTGTTTGTTTGTTTTTGGGTTTCTTTGTGGGGTTTGGTTTTTTTTTTTTTTTGTAATAAAGGATGATACCTCAAATTATCACCATAAGTCTGGGAGCTTGAGCTCTACACCTTTCTGCCTCTGCCTGTTTTCTTTTCTACCTGTTGGATGGGCAAACACTGCAAGCCTGCAGGATCTGGTCCACAGCCTCTGTGTGGAAAGTTTGCCATCACTTCAAAGGGGCTTGGAGCCTGGCTCATGGAGAAGGGAAGCACAGATGGGGGAAATAAGAAAGGGTGTATGCAGATAACCCCTTGCTGTGTTCATGTCCTAATTACCCCGTGGTGTGTGCAGTGATTTCAATTTGTTGCCCTTTTCATTGTCCTGAATTCAGACCAGCAGCAAAGGTACATCATTTGTACCACCCCTACATAACCTTCTCTAGCCAAAATATTTCTTTAGGAGTATTATTTCTTGGCTTAGAAAAATCATCCTTTCTGTCTTGTTTTGTTTCGAACAAGTGTTTCCCAAAAGTATTTCCCAACTGGATCGTAAAAAAAAAAAAAATCTGCATTGCACTGAAAAGAATAATCAATCCCTGCTGTTTACACTCTTATATTCTGAAAGCAGAGTTAATGAAATGAATATCATCTAATTAAAGAGATCTTCATAACCGAAGGATCAAACCTTCAGATGGAAGTCATCAAATTTTTTTAGCATGAAGCTCACAGCCCGGGCCGTGTCTTACTGATGAACCTGCATTCCCAAGGAGGACACTTAGGTCAGGAGATGACTTTTTAACAAGAAACCCAAGACTGACGCTTGAGAAAACCACTGGGCTGTGGAAAATCTTTGTCCTCACCAGGGCTAAGAGCAGGCTGAAGTCCTGCCAAGCTCTTCGCCCGTCTCCCCCTCCCACCAATTGCAACATCTCCGTCCTTGGAGCACCGTGATTGACAACGGGCTCGGTCACAGCCCAGGTCTGCCCCTGGGGCTCGGGGCTGGCCGGCGCTGCTGCTCCGACGGCCCCTGTTTTGTCACAGGCAGCACAAGGGGGCACAGCCCGCTGTGCCTGTGCTCCTCAGTCCCCCTCTCCACTCCAAACCGGCCTAAAGCAGGCGCCCTCCAAGCCAGGCTGATGTCTGCACCAGTGGAAACAGCATATAAAAATGGGGAGTTCTTCATTGGTCTTTTGTGATTAGGGTAGAGGGTTTTCACTCTGGTGGCAGCCTCCGTGTGGATGCGTAGATTTCCGAAATTATTGTTACTGGATTAGTCGGAATTATCGTTTGGGTTAATTGGAATTATTGTTACTGTTAGTGGATAACCGTTAAAGGGTTTGTCAGGTGTGACCCACTGAACGTGAGGGAAAGGCATTTTCATCCCGCAGCAGGGAGAAAGAGCAGTACTGAGCCCTTGAAGAGAAGCCTGGTAACGCTCTGAGACAAAAAATAATTCCTACAGGACACCCTGTAAGAAGAGGCCAATTCAGTTAAAGCCAGTGCTTTGCAGGACTTTGTGCCAGGTTCTTTAAAATTTAGCAGGAAACTTCTGTTTGAAATTATTAGAACTGCTAAAAATTAGCTGAACAACTTTAAAATTTCATTATAAAAATAATTGGGAAAATATTTTGAAAAGAACCCCCAAACACTGGAAACTAAGGGAAACAAAAATTCTGCTCTACAACCATCTTAAACCTCTATGTAGGCACAACACTGTCTTAAAATAAATAATAAATCTTACTGATCGAAGAAAAAAATTGGCTGACACACATTCAGTCCTCAGATTCCAGTGAAGTTTTGTTTAAACTGGAAGTACAGAATTCAGTTTACACAATCTGAACGGGAATACTTCTAGAGCTTAGAATATGTAATTAACTTGCCTTTGGAGGGCTGTTTCACTTTTGAATATAAGTTCTCAGTTGCTCAAGTGGAAACACACATCTTAATTTTCAAGTGGTCTGTGGAGTGCCTAGGTGGTTCTTGCAAGAATGAATTGGATTTCATATCTCATTTTCAAAACCTGGGCAGTACTTTTGGACTTGCTTTAGCACACGCATAGCTCGTGGCTGGTGTGCAATCGAGAAGCATTTCTTGAAATAAAAGATGAATGATTGGATCTAAGCATTCTGAGCATTCTTAACAAAACCAGAAGTATCTCTTTTGGGGAAAATGCCAAATCCATGTTGGCTTTTCTTATTTTGCCAGCCTGCGAAGGAGGAAAGGAAAAACTGCATGCTTATTGCCAAAGCATTTAAGAAGCTTGCATTTATCTTTCATCAAATAATAATTTTCTCTCTGTATAAGTGCACTCAATCAGAATAAAAATGCTTGTACACAAAAGGAGGAAAGCATTACCAGTGTATGAAATACGGTTAAAAAAAAGAATTTGAACAGTCCTGAATTTGTATTTTCATTTCCTTAGACAAAAAACCCAAGAAAAAGTATAAATACCACCATTCCACCTTGGCTGGCTGCTGGACCCCTACCCAGCTTTTCTTTCCTTCACTTCAGTGGGACAGGACGACAAAATAAGATGAAAAAGCTCTCAAAGTCAAAATGCCTGCTTTCATCAGAGCCAAGCTGGAGGCTCCCTGCTTAGAAATGAGTTAGCAACAAACATTCGGGAGCAGGAAGCGTGAGAGGTGAGAAAGGAAGGATGGGGCAAAATCCTAACATCCAAATTCTGACTTCCCTGAAGGACACATAGAAATTCTCTGGTGGTACTGGGCTCCCTGATGTCACTGGCTGAAGTGGTGTTGTGTCTCTGTCATGTTGGTCAAGCAGCCGGAGTCCTGAGGTCTGGGATCCCCAGCACAGGAGGGACCTGGAGCTGCTGGAGCCAGGCCAGGGGAGGCACCAGGATGAGCAGAGGGATGGAGCAGCTTTGCTGGGAGGAAAGGCTGGGAGAGCTGGGATTGTTCAGCATGGAGAGGAGAAGCTGTGGGGTGACCTCAGTGTGGCCTTGCAGGGCCTGAAGGAGCTGCAGGAAAGATGGGAAGAGGCTGTTAACAAGGGCTGGAGGGACAGGACACAGGGAATGGCTGCAAACTTAGAGAGGGCAGGTTTAGATCAGATACTAGGAAAAAATCCTTGACTGTGAGGGTGGGGAGGCCCTGGCACAGGGTGCCCAGAGAAGCTGTGGCTGTTCCTGGATCCCTGGAAGTGTCCAAGGCCAGGTTGGATGGGGCTTGGAGCAGCCTGGGACAGTGGAAGGTGTCCCTACCCACGGCAGGGGGGGTTGGAAAGAGAAGAACTTTCAGGTTCCTTCCAACCCAAGCCATCCTCCGATTCTCTGAAGTTGGGCTCCTGAAAGTGCAAGGAGAACTCTGCCATGGCGTTTTTCTGAAGCTCCTTTGGGAGCCTTTGCTCGGAAAGGTTACTGGGCGCTTCTCTCAGCTCTCCCTGAGCAACAGGGCAGGGATCTGTGGGAGAGAGGTGGAGGCACTGTTCATGGGCACCTCCATGCCTCTGGGCAAGTCCTAGCCTGGGGCAATGCACACCTCACAGTCATGTTGTTTAGCACAGTTATTAGGGGATTTCAGAAGTGGGGGAAATCCTTTAGCACAGAGGGCCATGGGTTAGGACTCCAGCTTGTGTCAGCTATGCATTGCTAGAAATTCACCTGTAAAATAGAGCTGTGCTGTTTTTTCGTTTCCAGTGCTTTCCCTTTGACAGCTGAAGGGTTGAACAACTCTTTCAACAACTGGTGAAATCACTTCCCATGCTTTCCAGCCTGCTTTTTACTTCAAATTTTGGCTTTGTAGGGGAATTAGAAAGCTTAAACTCAATTTCTGTGCTTTATAGTGAAACAGCTGTCTCTGAAGTCATGGAAAGTTGTGCTCAGCATATCTCAATCTAGCATTTAAGGAGGCCAGTCACTGCCAAACATATGCCCTGCAGGAAAGGATGCCAAAATTCCAGTTGTTCTCCGTGAATATGCTGGAAACCAGCAGGGACTACAGGGGTGCAGCCGTGCTGTGGTGGAAATCACCCCGTGAGGGCTGGAGTTTGGGCATGGCCCTCAGGCTGGAATTACTTCAGCTGGTGGCCGCAGCTGATGGTTGCAAGGAAGTGGAGGGGGAATGTTCAGCGACTGAACGGGTTGGTTTTGTGAAGGTTCTCCGGGTCCTGGCGGGGGAGAAGGGGTGGGTTCTCTCTTGTTGCTGCTGTTAAGCTGGTCCATCAAATGGGTGACATTTTCCTGGGGGGGAAAAAACGGCTCACTGTAAAAGCTGCTGCTGAGAGGTGGCAAATCAGCCCTGGCCATATCCCTGCCTCCCTGGTCAGCGAATCAGGATTGCAGCCACCCCTAAAAGGACCCACTCAAATCAAACTCGAGGGATCCTTCCCCTGGTACTCACCATGAATGTGCCAAAGGATCCTCTCCTTGCTCTTGCTCCTGCCGGTAACTGGTATCTATTGAGAAGAGCAGCCTCCACGCGTGTTCCACACGGCATTTTGAGTCTGTTTGGGGCTGCACAGACAAAAACGTGCCTTGGGTGTCATCCTGAAAGACACAGACTTCCCAAAAGAGATGGATAATCCATCATTGTCTGTGTGAGGGTCTCAGTCAAGACCAGGGTGCATTATTTATGGGGGAATCATGTAAAGATGTGGAGCTGTTGTTAAGCCTGTTGTATCTGAGTGACACTGAAGAATGGATCTCACAGGTATTTAAAACCGATTCAATATTAGGGTTGGATCATAAATATCTTTGGACGTTTGGACAGAGATAAATGTTGAAAGAATTGCCTAAAACCCCATATGGTGGAGGGTTAAGGGGGCAGCCGTGTAGGTGACACACACGAGGTGCTTAAGATCTAAAACCAGAGGGGTCGTTTCAGAGGTTTTTCCAAACAAGGAAAGTCCCCCAGTACTGAAAAGGACCTTATCACTTCCAGTTTGTTGACTCCGTGTGTACAAACACAATGAGAACATTGAAGAGTATTTCCACTTAGGGTCGGGGTCCGAGGGATTTCTGAGTCTAAATGCGATGATAACTTTTGCAGCAGAGTGGCTGTGTGTATTAAATACGATCTGTTTTGGTTCTCAGCTCAATGGTTAAGTGAGAACTTGCCTTTCTCATCCCTCTGCTGATACTGAGAGGGAACAGCAGCAGTCACCCAAGAACAAGACAACTGGAAACTTAAATTCCAGTTTTAAATTTCCAGCACCTGAGTAGGACAGGTGTTGGCAAGACGTGATATTGATGTAGCCCTGTGCTCTGCAACGAGCTGTCTGGGTGGAAGGCTTTGGTGCTGAATTTCTCAGGAAGTGTCAGTGCTCTTCCTCAATTCTTTCAAAGAAGTAGGCAAAATACCAAAGGGAAAAAAAAAAATTAAAGGGGAGGAGGGACAGATGGCAAAAACACACAGACGTTTGTAATATGATAAGAGTTTGGCTAGATTTGTACTGAAGAAAGAGGAAAGAAATCGAGGTTGATTAAAAGATATTATTTATCACTGGTGATGTTTCCAGGACTGGGAGTGGCTGGAAACATGAGTAAGTGTTTTCAGATCTGTTTCGCCTGGTACTGTTGATGGTGCTCGCAAAGATTATGCACGTATGAGCTCTCCTTTCCCTGTAGCTGCAGGTGTCCCTGACGCTGGGTCAGCTCCATCCCGCAGGGATCCTGGGTGTGTGGGGCTGCTCAGTCCTGCCACGGTGTCAGAGGCAACCACAAGCACCTTCCCCCTCATCCTCTCCTCAAAATTGTCACTTCTCAGGAGGGTGACGGGTTGAATTGCTGTTTTTTGTCACAGAAAAGGCCAAGAGCACAGAGGGAATGGGATGAGAAGCACAATCCAGCACAGAAGGTGCCTTCTGAGCCAAATTAACTGCAGGGAGTTCAGACACAGCACATCCTTTCCAAAGAAGGCCTCTGCCTTGAGCCATCATGGAGGGGGTGACAGCCAGCCTGTTCTGCTCTGTGGACACATGGGTGAGGTCAGCAGGGCCCCTGCAGTCCCCCATAATTCCCGTGCCTCAGTTTCCCTGGCACAATGCGAGAGTGCCGGCACTGACTCTTCTTTAAAAAAAGGGAGAAAAAAATTTAAACAATCACATTTTGGATGCTATGTGGAGCTGGAGGTGGAAAGCTGTTCAATAACACGTGGCAGAGAAGAAGTTTCACAACAAAAAACAGGGAAAGGGAGGGGAGTGGGGCAGTTTTTGTGTATCAGCAGTTTGGATCTGTTTTGATATTAATAATCTGGAACACTCTTCCTTATTATTATTACTGGCATTATTTATTGCTATCTGATTAAATTAATGAAGAGCCTGCTGGCTCCTGATTTGGAGCAGGTGTTCCACGTCCTCCCCTTTGGCAGGCAGTACCTGCGCTTAGCTCTGGGCTCCACGGCAGCCTCTTGGACAGTGTGGGTAATTAAGGGCTGCTGGGATTCACCCTGCTACCCTGCAGGTGCACAGGCTGGTGCATTCTCTCTGACCAGCTCTATCCATTGCCTGTGGATGCAGGAAGGGTGCTGCAGGGGCAGTGGTACCGTTGTGGGGAAAATCTGCTTCTAGATCAGCCCTCTAAGGGATGTTTAGCCTCATGGCTCTTGCCTAAAACCTGGCTGGTTTCTTCCTAGCCATAAATGGTGCCTCCTGTCCCACCCCATCAGCCTCCCAGCGCTTTCCTGGGACCAGTTTGGCACAGCTCAGTGCCCGTACTGGGGAGCCCTGAGGCATTGCTTCTGCTTTCTTAGTCTTTTAATCCACAACAAATTAAATTGGGATTAATGGAACACAGGCAAAAGAGGCAACACCACCTCACCAACCCCCACCACACCCCAAAACCATGAAGGCATCTGTGAGGATGTTCCGCAAAGCAGTGGCACTCACTCTGCGTGCAGCCTGATCCTGCCAGGGAGCCCAAGGGAATATCCCATCACTTCCTGCTGGCTTTGGCGGGAATGGCGCTGGCAGCAGGTGTTCAGACCTGTTCAGCAGCAGCACGGAGATCCCACAAGCCTGGTGAGAGCTGGCCAAAGACATCTCCCAGGCCCAGAAGGTATTTCCAAGGAGTGCTTTGTGTTGGGACAGCAAGGCTCTGTGCAGCACAGAGAACGGTGTCACTGCTGTGACCACGGCGCACATACCCAAACAGCTGTGTGTACCCACACAGTCTGTGTGTAAAACTGCAGAGGACTGAAGGGGAAAAAAAAGTAGGAAATGGTCAGCAAGGCTGCAGCAGATATGGGTGAGTAACAAGCTGAGCTGAGCAGAGCACTGGCTCGGACAGATGTAGACACCAGCCAGAGGAAGCAAAAATTCCAGGGCATTGTCCCATGCTCCCAGCACCTGCACCTTATGGATGAGGAAGGTTTCACTGAGGACATATTTTGTAGGACAGGTAGGGTAGAACTGGCCTGGGGGATTCAGTCTCAACAAGCAAAACACCCCCAGTATTCCCAAATGTCTGCAAATGCCGCTGTCAGCCTTTGCCATTGCACTGAGCCGTGTCCCACTCCCCAGGACAATCGTGCAAGCTGAGACCCTGCAGCGTTTGCAAGCCTTTGTTTACATACTCCAAGCTTTAAGCACTTGCAATTTTGTGGCCTGCCCCCCACACCCTAAAAACTTGTCTTTAGCAGTTATCTCTGGACTTGAAACTCCTGTAAAAACAAAAACAACTGGTTTTGGCTGCTCTGCCAAAGAGTTTCTCTCCATAAAAAGAAGACTGATTTTTCTCTCTGGGTATAGTGAAAGGTTACAACAATATTTAGTTTGAACTTTCCTGAGATCAGGCATTTATTCTCGCTTACTCTCTCAGCGTGTGCGTGTGTACATGGAAAGTACCTTGAAAGTGAGTCAGCATTACTCAAAGTGAATCACTGGTCACTGCTTCTCTGGGACGTTCATTCAAGAACGTTCAGTGTTGCATGCAAGATTTCTCTCCCTTCCAAGCCAGGATGGGATTATTTGTGCTGCTTCCAGGCTGCTGTAGACATTAAGGCACTGCTTCAGAAACCAAACAAGGGACTATCTCATACCCACTGGTATCCTGAGGCGAGCCTTGATGATGTACCACTACTCCAGCAGTAAATGAGAAATAGAAATGTTGTTTTAATCTCCCCTCCATCTGCTCTTGCCTACAGCACAGCACCGCAGCAATGTTTGTTG
Source organism: Gymnorhina tibicen (assembly GCA_013399875.1). Lineage (NCBI taxonomy): Eukaryota > Metazoa > Chordata > Aves > Passeriformes > Artamidae > Gymnorhina > Gymnorhina tibicen. The sequence continues at coordinate 121,055 of VXAZ01007733.1, forward strand.
CCTCGTGAAGCAGCAGCGTCTCTGGAGAGCAGCAGCAGAAGTGTCAGAGCTCTGACCTCTCCCCCTGCCTTTAGGCCAGGCACTGCAATTTCCAGGGCTCTTGAACTGAATTTGGAGGGCACCTAAGAGGCGGAGAGGGAAGGGAAAGATCTGCATAGCAAGGGCTTTGGAGAAGCAGGTTTAATCTCTTAACTGCCCTTTACTTCAGATTCAGTTCTCGGGGCACATCCTGGTGTGCACGGATAAATTTCTGACCCTCTATATAAGTTGTTCTTGTCAGGAGTTATTTCAAAGCGTGCATTTTCCCTGTGAGCCTCTTTACCCAGCTCATCCCATGGGCACAGGAGCTGTAAGCCCTTATTTTTAACAACAGCCCATACAACAATGGGGCGAGGCGTTTTATTCCAGTTTCAAGAAACCACAGCCTTTCATTTCCATCAGATACCAGCTCCCACAGTGAGCTCTTGGTGAGGATCTGTGTCTTCTTTTCATCAGCCTCGTCCCTCTCCAAGGAGCGGTGACACTGCTCTGTCCCGTGTTTGCAACCAGTGGTGCCACACCATCTCTCCCTCAGCTGTGGCACCCTCCCAAAAACAGCCAGGCTGTCTCTGCTGCATGGGTGACACCTCAGCTGTCTCCAGAGAGAGGTCCAGCATGGTGTCTTAAGCATGTAGAAAGAAGGAGACCACGTCTTGCCTCACCCACAAGGCTCCTGGGCCTCCTAGGACTTGACACAGGTGGAGATTTCTCCACTTCTCTGTCCCTGTGGCAGGGTCCAGCTCTTCTGGAGATAAAGTGTGCTTCCTGCACGTGTCCAAGGAGATAACTGGTGTTGCAATCTTCCTCCTGAGGCCTCAGAGCACCTCAGAGCACAGAGCATCTGTGAGGGCAGTGCTGACCTCGGTGTGAAGCTGCCTCGCACCTCACCCTGTTTCCTTAAAACAGAAGTGAGGAAGAAACCCCGAATTTGGTTTGCTTTGTCAGTCAGAAGTGACCCTCTTTCATGGACAGCAGGTGAAAAGCGTGAGGTTTCATGTGCTTTCAGCTTCTCCAAGCAGTTCCGCGTTCAGTATGACTGAAGGAAAGCACATTTGTGCCCGATGTGTGCTGAAGGGAAGGTGTGAATGCGGCCTGCAGCTCTGGCGAGCCAGGTCTGGTGTCAGGACAGAGGCCATGGGCTGCTTCCTCCGGCTCAGGTCAGCCTCAGGGGCTCCACTGCACTGCCCTCTGCTCCAACATGGATGGGAGAGTGCTCCAACATGGATGGGAGAGATGGCAGTGCTGGTAGTGGGCAGGGCCTCCCCCTGACCACCTGCTTAAATCAAGTTTGTTGGGTCAACCCTGAGGTTTCAACTCCTTCAAAAGGCGGGCGCAGCTGAGGATGGATGAGGTGGGTGGTGAGGGGGATTGCCCTCACAGGCTGGGCTGTTTCTTTTTCGTTTATTTTCGGCTGTTTCTTTCCTTTGTCACCCCCAGCAAGAGGCTCTTGGGCTCGCTTGAAGAGCTGAAGTGGTTCCACGCGCCTGGTGCCAGTGGGAGAGGGAGAGGCACCCGGGAAATCTGTGGAGCTCAGTGCAGCCAGCAAGGAGAGGGCAGTGAAAATCCCTGCTGGGGAGTGGCTTGGGGAGGAAAAAAAAAAAAAAAAGGAGAAAGAGAGAGAGAGAGAGGCAAGAAAAGAGTTAAAGCAGGGATGAGAACGCTGGCATTTACAGATGACTTGGCATCGCGTCCACTGCTGGATGCGGTAACTGACACAGAGTTTCCAGCAGCCTCACGTGTCCCAGGGAGAGTGGTGAGTATGCCCAAGATGCCTGTTGCTTTAGTCACTTCACTTCCGGAGAAAAGACAACATCCTTTACAAGGATGATTTTTTTTTTTCCCCTGTTTTTTTTTTCAAAACTTCTTTTTAAAGAAACCGGTTCTGTGTGGGCCGTGGAGGGACTACACCTTACTGGAGTGATGTTGGCACAGCGTATCTGTGCTGTGTGAGGAAAGGCAAGGGGGGAAATTGGAGCTTATGTCCTTTAACCTTTGGAAATCCAGCACGCAGATGAGCTGCTGAAAACATTTATATTCCTGGGATTGCACACAGGGCAGTATCAAGGCACCATTTTCTCTTGTGTTTTGCCGAAGGGGAAAAAAGCCCGCTTTGTGCTCCTGAAAGCGACAGCAGCTCCGTCATCATCACAGGATCATCCTGGACACTGTGTTTTCATGTAATAAAACTGCATGAAATTGTTTCCTCCACACACACTGATTGCAAAATTCCTTGGATGCAAAGGCAGCCACAAACTTAACAGTCCAGAAACTTTGTCAGCTGAGGCTGTGAGAGCAGAGCAAGGGAGAAATCCAGACGACCCTTTAAAGGTGAAGACAGTGTGGGAGGAGACGCTGAGAAACTGTTGGTCCACCTGGGAATAGGTTTAAATCAAATTAAAGCACAAGCCCACAAGTAAACCTGAAAGCCAGGTACCTAAACCCCGTTTGGAATCAGGTTTGTGATGTCTGTGAAGCAAAGAGAAAGTTAAACCAACTGCAGAACCACAGTTCTGTGGCACAACATCCCACATGGTCTTTGACAGCCGTCCAGGCTTTGACCTTCTGAGGAGGTGGGTGCGGAATTTAGAGGAGAATAGACTCTCCACCGAAGGACGCAGCTCTTTTCACCTGTTCAATCCTCCTAAAAAATTAACTTACTGCTTTCTTGTCAATATTTTTAAGGATATGCATAGGATATGCATAGGATATGCATAGGATATGCATATCTTAGATAACTTAAGAGTTATTCCAATTTTTAGCCAATAGTAGTAGCTTTCTAAGCTTTCTTTTTCTATATTATCTTACAGACTTCCTTCAGATTTCTTTTCTTTCCAGTAGGTAGAAAACAAGAGACATGCTTGACCACTGATATTTTTGCTATGAGATGTTATCAAATGTGGCTGCCAGCTCCCAAATCTTAACATTCCTGAGGTCATCCTCACAAGGTCATGAGATGATGGACAACTCTTTATGTTTTCCAGTGCTCCACAATCCATTTTTGAGTGCAGTGAAAGCAACAAAATTCACACTTGTGTCTCCCCAGGAGATATTCCACAGGGGGATACATCCTCACCGTGCTTTCTTCAGTTGCTGTGAAGTTGTATCAATGACATTGCAACTGTGTCTCAAGGTTCTGATTGGGAACCTGAGAGATGATGACAACTTTGTGTTGCTTTGCTTGGCTTGGTTTCTGTCTCCAGAACATTAATTCTGCAGTATTTGCAGTTGTGTTCAGAATGCACAGCATTGTTGATATAAGAACCATCTGACAATTTTTTTTTTCCATTGGACAAAACTATTCAAAGCATTTTAAGTTTTCTCAAGATCATTATTATTTTCCTTTCCTCTGTCCCATTTTTTTTTTAATTTGAAGACAAACAAAAGAAAGAAAAAGGTTACATTTGTTTTCTTTATGATTTTAAAAAATCAACAAATTATTGAGCACATAATCAACATATTATTGGAACCCTTCTGGTTCTAGAAGTCCTGCCTACAGCACCAGGAAGGGGTAGATGTTGCTTTTCCTTTTTAAGGGAAAATTTCTTGTGCACCCACGTGTCCAGCAGGCCTGTTCAGAGGGGTACAGGAGATTACTGCAGTTGCTTAGAGGCCTCAGGTGAAGGGATTTGTCAGCAGCTGTAAGAAATCCAAGCAGATGATATCACGTGAAAGACCCTTATGCAAATGTTTGTTCATCTCTTCAAAGGCCTGTAAGAGGCTTGCAAGAAGGGGCTTTTCTTTACAGAAGTCATGCTAACACTTCTCAAGTTAGATTTTATTTATCCAGGTGCCCTCTGGTTCTGTGCTTTAATGCAGTCTCCGTGTTTTGGTATTGTTAGGCTAACAGACCTGTAGTTTCCTGCAATCTTAAAAAAAAAAAAAATTAAAAAAAAATTGGCAACCTTCGGTCCTCCAGTACCAAAAGTGTTTGAAGTGAGAGGTTACATGTGCTGGTAGTAATTTAGCTGTTCCATCTTCCACTTCTTGGTGAATGCCCACTGCCTGTTGATTTCATCAACCTGTACTGTGAATTCTTCCACAGCAGCTTCAGCCTTGGAGAGATGCCCTGGTGAGTGCCCCTTTCACTCCTTCCTTTTTCCCCAGAAAAACCAGGGTTTTCTTGAGGGCAAAACCCTGGTTTTCAGCAGTCCGTGCACTGGTGCACAGGACTCGTTCACCCCGCACTCTCTCCCCTGAGCTCAGCTCTCCTCCCACACCCTGGCTGTCAGTCAGACCTACTGACTCTGCTGAGCTTTCTGCTCCTCATCATGCAGAAGGAGGACACAATAAATCACTCAAGACCTTTTGATGATTTGTCCTCTTTTCTGCCTGCATTTCTGCCTTTTGTGCCAGAGTTAATTTCCCTTTTGCATTCTTTTCCTGGAAACAATTTTGTCTTTTTGAATTCTTAATTTTTCTCTTTAACCACAAAGACTTCCTCATTCTCCTTATTCTTTCAGAGGACTTCAGATACAGCTGAATAAACTGATAAATGTGACAGTGAAGTTGAAAGGGGCTGGAACAAGCTCAGTCAAATAAGAGGAGGCTTGAAGGCAAAACATAAACGCCTGCTTATGTTTTGTTCTGCTTTCCCTATGTTCCCCATCAAAAATAAAGAAACAACAACAAGCAAACAAAAAAAAACCCACAAAACCCCCCCCAAAAAAACAACCAAAAAAAAAATAATCTTGTTTTTCCCAGAGCTAGATGTTGACAAACGTAATTGCCGTTATTTCAACCAAGTGCATTTCTGTGCTTCAGCAAACAGGTCTGGGCTAAGGAGGAAAGGACCCCTGCAGTAAAGCGATGCTGATAGAGTCAAGTTTTCTGATTTGCTTTGTGAATATTGCGGGTTATGATTGTAATTCAGTGCTTCCCTTCTCTTCCATTCCTCCACTTCTTTCCCAGAGTTTAGCTCTGTAGGGCGGAAGCAGGGTGGCCTGGCCGGCTGCTGCTGCTGCTCTGTGTCACTGATGGTCCTTGCAGAGGCCAGCAGAAACATTACATTTAATAATCATATTGCCTAAACCCATTCAAACTGAGGCTGCTACTGTAAGAGGTGGAGATGTTTGTTCATCCCTCCCTACTCCCTGGCTCAGGTCTGCATCATTTGCCAGAGCTCCTGTTCTTCATTAGAGAGAAATCCTCTAAATCAAAGAATGGCCTGAATAGCTTAATTGACTTTGGAGATGGGCTTATGATGGAAATGGGGGTGGTGAGAGAGGTGCAAAAGCATTTCTGTTTGGACAAAACAGTCATGAAGTTAAAATGCTAGTAGCCAAAAATTATTTGGCACCTAATTTCTGCATATTCTTCATCTGCCAAAAATACCTTTTTACTTTAGCTGTCTTCACTGTGCTGATACAGTCCAGATTTCCTTCACTTCCACATTGTCCTGTCTTTTTTAAATGGAAACATAAAAAGCATTTAATATAAAAGTAATTGGTATCCCAAAGCAATTTCCCCAACAAAAAGGGCATTTTTCTCAATATTTTTTTTTTCCTTTTGCCAGGAAGGGTGTTTACACCTTTTCTCCGAATTTTTAAAACAAAAGTTTTGATGTGAACACACAAGTCTGAGGAAAACCTAAAATAAGACTCTGACCTTTTAATTCCTTTCCCCCCACCCTGTTCTCCTATTTTCCTTCATTTTCCAGTCCAGAAGGAGATGGGAGTGTGAATTAGGGAGAAACACACCCAATTAGGTTTTCTCCCTGAGAATGAAGGCTGCTAAATCCCTAAAGCCCTCACCTGGAGGTTACTTGTGGAATCGACGGGGAAAATGCTTTTCAATTCCTGATCAGTACTTTGAGCAGACATTCCTGCCTGGGAAGGACGCAACCCGAAATGCACATGGCTCTGCATCAGGTCTTACTTCAGCTTTGGCTCCTCCGTGCTGAAACAACTCTTCTAGCAAGAGACACCACCTTCCACACAAGCACTGTGACACTGAGGATGCTGATGGGCGAGGAGGTGGAGCGGAGACAAGCACTGCCGCGTGCCACCGGCTCGGCCCTGGCACTGCTGTTTAAACAGCACAGCAGGCTGGACCAGCCTTGGTGAAGTGCAGCGCCGAGCAGGAAGGGCTGGCCTGCTGCCCAGACCACGACAATGCCGATTGAATCACTCTCACATTCCTCCCCGGCCTGACTTTGCACATGCAGAACCACCCGCAGCGGAGGCTCAGCTCCGTGTGCTCGTGCCAAAAGAGAGGCTCCGTGGATGAGCGAGGCTCCTGACATCTCCTGCCACGTCCTGTGCTTGGGTCAGCTGGTGGTCCAGGGGTGAATTCTTGCCTCATTCACTGCCTTTGCCTGACGTGGGTGTGTTTTCTGCAGCGCTGCAGGAAAAGCCCCTCTTGGTTAACGCGTTGTGTGCCGGTTCCACGGGCCCGGGTTGTCTCTCTAAGGCTTGCAGGAATCCCTGGTTCCACCAAGTATTTCTCGACCAGCAAACTATTTGGAAAGTGATGACACTTTTGCACCACTTTCACACAATCTGCCTTGGGGGGCTCTGGAACTATCAGGACTGTCAGGTGCAGCTGCACCGTGAAAAGTCAGGATAATGGTGCCTGTCTTGTGTTTGTTGGTCATTTAGAAGTGTCAAGCCAACATGCTGTCATGTTTTTTAGGCTGGATAAGGAAAAAGAAATGTTATGTTCAGAGAGCTTTTCTCATCTTGCCAATATTTTTCAGGAAGACGTGTTTGTAGGACCTGCACAGTTATTCCTTTCTGAGAAACAGGAGGTTTCAGTAATCACTGATGTAATTTTACATTATGAAATCTTTCTCTTCTCCTCCCTCCCCCGTTGCTTGAGTCTTTACAATGAAATGCAACCTTTTTTATTTTCTCCTCCCACTGAGAAAGGCCAAAGTCCGAACCTCTTAGTGACTTGGCAGCTACATTGTCGTAGGGCATGAGCAAAATGAAATGTAACAAAGGATAATATAGAAGGCTTTGTTGAGAGGTGATGGTAGGGCAAAATGTGTATGCAAGATCAGGAAGCACTGACCTCTTGAATGAGGCTGTAAAGGAGTAGTTAACTGCAGGTAGGAGTTTTATAAGGATTGGAAGTGTCACACTGCCCTCTGACAAATCTGAAAGGAGTGATCAAGTCTCAGAGCCCTGCTTTTACAAGAAATGTGTGAAGTCCATACAGATCAGCACCTCCACTGTGGGCAGCTGGCTTGGAACAGTGTTCATGTACACAAGCAGAACAGCACAACCTTACTCCAGCCAAAATGTGGCTGCACTTCAGATCCTGTTGCCCTGTTTAGGTTTTAATTTATTGTGCCTTGGTGTGGAAGAGAACCTGTGCCGTTGAAGCATTCAGAAATAAAATAAAATTGAAATAAAATAAAGTAAAATAAAATAAAATATTACTCAAACCCTCCATTTTTAATTCAGAGAGCTATTAATGGAATAGATGGTACTTATTTTGTAGATTCCTTAAATGAAAAAAAGTACTTGAGGGTGACTATGGTGTCTGAACTATCTTTGTGAATAATTATTTTTATCAGCATTTGATGGAAGTGGGGCTCTTCTCCTGATGGGAATAAGACTCTGTTTCAACACCTGCACCTCTCCAACACCAATAACCTTTAAAATTTTCTGTGAGCCGACATTTGCTTTTCAAGTAAGCTGGCTCTCTATGATCAAAGTCTTGGGCATTTTTGAATTATGCAATTGCAAAGCTATCTGACAAGGAAAATCTGTAATACATTAGGGCCTGTGGAAACATGGATTAAAAACAGTCGGTGCCTTGGAGATGTGACACTTCCCTCTGCAAGGACACCGCCTGGAGGGAAGATGAAGTCCCCAGGGGCTGGCAGGTGGGATCCATGGGTGTGCATGGACATGGACGTGCTGGGATGCTCTGCTCCTGAGGAAGTGAGTACCAAAAAACCTGCACAAAATGGCTCATTCACGAGATTTTGTTGCTGCAGAACTGGAAGGGTAAGTAAAGCTGCTGAATGTGAACTTGCCTTAGTTGGTTTTTAAGGCAGAATACTTTCAAAGCAACATAGCACTTTCTCATAAACACTGGGCTGTAAATCCTTCCCTCAAAAAGGGTTCCCATATCCACATTTCAGTCCCAAGGGCGACGTTTCCTGTGATGTAAGGCTTTTTTCTCTTCTGTGAGGTTCCCCACATGTCCCATCTGTGATCCCACTTGCTCACAGAGGACGCTTGTGGCATTGTGAAAAGAAACTTTTCCCTGGGAATCATCCCTATTAGCAGCAATGGCTGTTCTGTGTTTGAATCTGCCTATCCTCCTAAGATGTGTTTGCCAAAGAGGAGGTTTTATATGTGTGGAGGGAGCACTGGAGTTGTAACTTCCTGGCACTCAGCTTTGCTGGCAGTTCTAAGAAAAAACATCCGTGTGCTTTCACATCGTGAAAGTGATGTGGAAGAAAACCTTGCAACCAGTTTGAGTGCACAGGGAAAATGATGGTTAAAAGCAGCAGCCCCAGATGATCAAAAATGCTCAGCGGATAGACATAAAGCACTCATGGCCTGATTTAGTTTTTATCTATGCTGGAAGGTTTCTTTTTGATTTTTTTTTT
>VXAZ01007733.1:129721-140347 GCA_013399875.1 Gymnorhina tibicen
TTTTTTGGTTGGTTGGTTGGTTGGTCGGTTTGTTTTTTTCTTCTTGGAGGGACTGGATGGGTTTATGCTTCTGGCAAGGAGAAAAAAGATACCACAGGGTTTGAATTATTTTGTGCACTTGGAAAAAGGTTTGTTCTGTCAGAGGTAGGAAAAGATATGAAGTGCAAGCAAATCTCTGCCTGTATTTACATATTTTAAAAACTAGAGCCAACTCTGATTAGAGTTTGAATGAAACAAAATCCTTGTCAGGCCTTTTTTTTTTTTTTTTCTCTGCTGGGAATGAAAGTAGAAGGATAAATGATTTGTTTCGGGATAATTAGGGCAAAGTAATCAGAGTTACGGTGGCTGTGGGAGCCTGAAGGGAAGATCAAAGTGTTTAGGATACTACAGAAAGGCCCATCAAGATGGTCTTTGCACCAGAGAACTTGCAAAGATGGGCCCAACACCTGGAGGAAGGATGAAGGTTTTACTCTCTGACTCACCATTTCTTGTCAGAAATGGCAATCTCTCAGCTAGCTGGAGAAAATAGGAGGAAGCTCTGCTTGATCATCTGTCTAAGGACTGGTGGGAGATGGTAAAAGGGGAAAAGAGTCATCACAAAGATGTTGTTCTTCACGCTAAAATAAGAGACAGCCTGCTCCAAGTGCCACATGTGATGTTCCTGCAGACAGCAGTTGTTTTTCTGTGTTGTGTCCTTATTCCTGGTGTGATCCCCTTGGTGTTGCTTAGAGCATTGTGCCATTTCTCTTCAAATATCAGAGCAGCATATTTTACAATGCCATTCTTTGAGGTATTTGTCTCCCTGCTTGGGTAAAATAATTGACTTTTTGTAACAGGCAAGCTGGGAATGCATGTTTAATAAATGTACATTGCACAAGGAATTGTCTGCAGCACTTTTAGAGGAATCTTCCACACTTCTTGAGGGTATCAGATATATACAATATCGAATACAATACGAATATGGGCACCACTAATTTCACATTACTTCAAATTTCGCTGCCTGCAAATGGTTGGACTATTTTCCTTTTAGTGACATTCCCCCATTAAGATTTTGCAGTACAACCATCTCAGCCTAAGAAAGGCATTTGGAACGGGATCTTCCGAATGAGCTGGCCATAGGAAATTCTGTGGGGTAATAAATTTGGTAGATGTAATTTGCATGTGTTGTGCCTGTCTCATCCAGAAAGGGGAGAAGAAAGGAGGAAGTTTCCACTTAGACAGAGGCTGTGACATCATCTTGCAGTATGATGTCTTTTCCTTGTTTTTGACACTCAAGCATCTTTTCTTCTGAATAACAGAAGAAGAACAGAAAATGACATGTCTTCATGAGAAAAATAGTTTTAAATAATCTCTTCTACTCTTATTCCAGAGGTCAGTCTATTAACATAAAAGAACTGTGAGATGAAAACAAATTTAAACTGAAATGGACTCATGTAATGTAAAATGAGGTTTTCATTTTGTAGTCACCCTGTAGACAATGAGAGAACTATAAAATGGGTTGTTTGTCTCTACCTCTGCCTTTGCTAGAGACACGTGTGATCTTTCTTACTTCATTTGCTTGGAAATCCAACACTTGTTACTTTGCAGACCTGTCTGAGGTACCCAGTGTGCTGTGGAGATCATAAAGGTGTTGGGCCAATCCCTTATCCTGTCCAGGCTGCAGCCTGGCGCGGTTGGTGTGGCAAATCTTGTGAGAAATGTGTTAAAGTGGCTGAAGGCAAACACCCACAGCAAGGCCACCCTTTTACACTCAAAAGACAGATCAAAGTTTCTGAGAGAGGTGCTTTTCACTGCTGTGCTCTCCTTGCAAACAATACCTGTGAGTAACATAGCCCAAGATACCTGAACCTTATTTACAGCAAGGACTTGTTCTTATCCAAGGCATTGTTGATATTGTTAAACCTGCCAGCCCCCTCGAGGTGTGAAAAAAACAGTGCTGGGGTAAAAGACAAAATTAACCCTAATTTAGGGGCCAAAGTGCTCCTGTATCTGTGAAGACCACTTTTTTAAAATTGGTATTTATCCAAGGAATTCCTTCTGATCCTTTAAGCAAAATGTCCCTTCCGGCGTTCCCAGTCCTACTGATAAAATTATGGGGGCAGAACTTTAACTTTAGATCCTTCCTGTGGGGCACACATAAGAATCCCCTTTTTTTAGCTTCCTTTGTGTTTAAGAGGTTTTGACAGTGTTAGGAGGGTTCCATGCCAAAGCAAATCCATACCCACCAAGATCCAATCACATCCACTGTTTGTTTATTGGTTTCCCTGCAGGAATTTGCATCTAAGCATCTCCCAGCATGTATTTTTGCACAGGAGTGAACAAAAAACAAGCCACTTGAAGGAAACTTAAAGGGTATCACTGGTATTATTTTCCTACGTGCGTGAAGCAAGCACAGGACAGTTGCTTGATTTCGGTTTCAACCCAGCTATGAAGAAAAAGTGTGCTATAAAAATCGTGTTGTAGCTCTTATATTTAGCCCTAATTGTGGCTCCATATATATAGAAACTATGAAACCACAGCACATCTTCCAAGTAATGTAAATTGTGAATTACAGGCTCCTACTCGGTGCGCTTTGAAGATTTTTCTAGTTTGTGTACAGATCTTCCACTTCCTGTCGAAAACAGCAGAAGAGATGTCTGTGAAGTCGGATCAATCCTCCTATATTTTAATTAGAAATCACCATTTGGGGTTTCAGTTGTTTGCATCTGTGGAATAATTTATGGCAACAGTAGATCTGTAATACAGCCCTGCCTGCTTCTCGCTGTGGTCGTAGTTAATGATTTCCGTGTTCTCTGAAAGAGTTTCGGGGTAGGGGTTTTGAAGCTCTCCAAAAAAAAATAAAAAAGGCCAAATTAATCAGGATCGAGTGTTTTACGCAAACTTGTTAAAAGGCAGATCACTCAGAAAGATGGAAGTGATACAGGGAGCCAAGTGTGGTCACACTGATGATGCCCCTGCTTGTGTAAAGCTGTCGTTGAGACCCAAAAGTCTTTCTAAGATCGTGTTTCTGAAGTGTGCTGGAAAAAAAAAGCTCCCTTGAAATGAAGATGAAGCTAAAAATTTTACAAGTAGCCTCAGCATAGCCCAGAAACACAGCAGACTCGAAGCAGAGCTGAATATTTCATTAATATAGACCCGTGCCTCCTTTGGATTGCAGCAACAGTGTCCAGACTGCAGACCTATGGGATGGTTTTCTCCTTTTCCTAGAAGTTTAAAAATGCATGGAGGGTTGGTGACAAGATCCCCTGAGTGGTTTGTTAGTGTTTTTGCATTCTAAAAATACAGTGGCCTTTTAAAAATTTCTTTGGTGAAGTTTCTGGCCATGTTACACTCTTGATGGTGTTCACTTTCTCTCCCTTCCTGCTTCAAGTTTGGAACTCCAAGGCTTTCTTTTGGGTTTTATCAAATTACACACTGAAGAAAGACGTACATTTCAGCAACAGATGGATTTAATGTGCACGAAAATACATGCCTTTTAAAGAAACTAAATTAGTAGTTCCACTTCTACCCCTTTTTATTGAAGACAGAGCTCTGAGAGATCTCTGGTCTGAAACACAATTTTACAAACATCAGCAAAATAGATTTATTTGTATGGAAATTTAACAGAACATCACAGGAACCTTAAGCAACACCAAATCTGATGGTTTCTGGTAGACATGAAAGGAGCTGGGACAGTACTAATAATATATATAAAAATGTCTTTATGAATCCATAACCAGAGGATATTTCAAGACTCTTATTCACCATATATATTGAATACATCTGCAAATTCACAGCTGCCTGTGTCTCTAAACATTTTCCTTGTAATGAAATTAACTGGAAGCAAGAATTTATTATTTTTTAAGTTGCTAATTAGTGTTAATTCCTCCTCAAGGTGTGTTTTCTCTCCTTATGGACTAAAAACCAAAAGTAACACCAGTTTCTTCTTGTTTATTTTTTTTTTCCTTTGAAAGCACCTGGCTCCCACAAAACTGGATTACACAAAAAATGTGAAGCAGAAGAGCTGCTCTTTTGTCCAGCCATGGTCCAGCAAATATTGCTTTTGCCTTGATGCAAAGGGACTTCCTCTGTGTTGGCTGAACTTGAAGAGAAATGGGTTAAACTGGGTTAAATTGGGTTAAATTGGGTTAAACTTGGGTTAACTTGGGTTAAATTGCTGTGGGAGGATAAAACAGAGGGGGTTGTGAACATTTCCCATAGGACAGTGCATGGGACAGGGATGAGTCTCCTGTGGATGTGACTCCTTCGTTGCTTGCATTTGTCTTGATCTGGAGTCTGAATATTCTATTAAAACAACAACAAGTGACCCAGCTTTCAGGATTATTTGTGGTGTTTCTGTGCCAGATAAAAATGGCAAAACCCAACAATGCTTCACCCCACCAGGCACTGCTTAGGCACCTGATTATGTCTGTGATTCAATTAGCCACTTAATTGCATTCCTGGATATTAATGTGAAATCAAGTTCACCCTTTTTTTTTTTTTCCAAATCCACCCTCCTCGAGCCTTTCAGGGAATGAAGATGGACTGCTGAATAGGCTCGGAGCTGCACATGTGCTTTGGGGCTTTGCTGAGCCCGTGCCCAGCCCGCTGGGTTTGCAGAAGCGCTCTGCACCTCCCTGCTCCCCCGTTCCTGGAGGCTTTGATTTGGGAAGGAATTCTTGAAAGGAAGCGCTGAGGTGCATGCTTATGGGTTTTTCCTGACCAGGAACACATGGAGATCGTGCCAGGATTGTGCTTTATCAAAATAAGCTGCTTCCTCAGTGGGAGCAGTTGAATCAGACCATCAAAGAAGAAAATAACAGTTGACATAAACATTCATTCTCCTTTATGGAAAGCAAGCATTTTCCTCTCAGAAGTGCCTGGGGTTCTGCTAGCAATTGATGAACACCGAGCACGTGACAAGTTAGTTCCAACTAGCAGCAAAAATCATGCACTCAGCTTTGTTGTCTGATTTCCCTGATGCAGCAAAACAGTTTGTGTCACAAGAGTCACTTTTCTTCTGCCAAACCCTTTGCCAGTAAATGGCCACATTCCAAGAATGTATACACAGAACCCCCCGGTTGAAAATAAATGCTAATTTGAAGTACGTTTTAGAGCCTTAATAAAATTTTTTTTCGGATCATCAGCTAATCTTCAAACTGAAAAGGCTTTTATTTTAAGTTTTCCTCAATTGGATCATCCATCTCTAGTATGTATTTCAATGATCTCGAGGACTGTTTGAATTTAGGGCTTTTTTTTTTAAGACTTCCTTTCTCAGCTTGCAATTAGATGATTCAGTATTTCAAATGAATGCAGCTGATCTAGCCATGTTTTGCTTCATAAATGTGCTGAACTTGCACTAGTTTTCATTCTTTAATTTTGCAGTGTTTTAAATGGTACATAGCTGGGAATTAGTTTCTTTGGGTTTTGCCTGCAGCTATTGTAACTCCATACTTCTGCCCTTCCACCTCCACCTCCACCTGCAGCTTGCCCCAAAATATATCAGAACGAGGGTACTGCTGCAGCCGGCAGGGAGATTTCGTAATTCCTGAAGACTAGAATCCCAAAACACTTGGGGAAAAAAAAAAAAAAAAAAGAATTGCCACGATGAATCATGAACCAGTTACGTCCTCCTTACAGCCATACGTTTTGTTTAACAGCTCTCCGCCAGATAACCTGGTTATCTTTTTACTTTACTGGGTCCCAGGCCCTTGGTAACTCATATAAATGTAATGTAAACACACTCATGGGTTCAAAAAAAAAGAAGCCCAGCTAGCTACTTGAGAGAGGGAGGCTGGGTGTGGAGTGGCGCATGATAGGGAAGGTTCCTGGTAGATAGCACAGTTGGGACACAGCAGATTTATCTCTCCCCACTCCCGTGGTGCTTCACTGCTAGCCCAAGGAGGGCTTTGTGCCATCCCACCCCTTTAAAAATTATCGTGGTGCCGCGAGATCCCCTGCGGTTCGAACGTGTTTGGGACTTAAAAAAAAATCAGGAGGGAAGCGTTATCTGCGGGGCTCTGGGGAGCGGGGTGAGGCTTGCAGAGCTCCTCCGGGGACAGGCGGAGGTCCCGGTGCACCGTGCAGGCTCAGTCCTGGGGCACGGCATGCTTCCAGCGCAGGGGAAGGGCTGGGAGCCACGGGAACGCTGTACAAATTTGCTGGGAGGGAGGCAAACACCAGAAGTCAAGAGATGTACACAGGTGATAACAAGGTAAATATTAGAGAAGTTGGCCTGTATTATACTAATAGAATGGGATATCAGTAAGGAACAAATAGTCGGACATTCATGGCTGGTTGGGCTGAGAACAGTACCAGCCTGGGCTGATAACACTCCAGCCTGCTGTTGGTACAACTTACACTGAAAGCAGGGCATTTGAAAGCAGATAGGAAGAATAAGAGGTCAGGATCTCTCCACTTTTTTTCTTTCTGGGCTACTGTTTGCTTTCACGGAGGAAAAAGCCATGGCAGTGGGGTGTTGTGGGAATTCAGAGGCGAAGGGCTCTCCACTTCCCCCTTTCTCACTGATTTAGAGATCCTTCACCTTCAGAACATCACATCTTACTGAGCCAGGGAGCTGCCAGGGACGTATGACACACCTTTAACTCATTTAGTGAAAAGTCTGATTTTCCTCATACCTGACCTTTGAGGTATCCACCAATTCCAGCAGGATATATACTGGACTCCGCTGGGGAAGACATACGATTTTTGATAATTAAGTCATAAGTATGCTCTTAAAGGAAAGCTGCCTAGGTCTCCATTCTCCCAAAATCTCTTGTCTGGTCCTGTGATCGTGGGAGAATTGCAGCCTTCCCTTCTGAACGTCATGAGGACAAATTACAGGAGAAAAATATCCTTTCCCTGTGTTTTTTCCTTGCAATATTAACACACTTGAAGGCCACGTCAAAGGATAGTAACTCATCTCTAACTATCACAGCATAATAACATTGTTTTAAAGCCACTGGTATCCCTTAATGCATCACAGGAACACAACAGTTTAGCAGAACTGGAGGAAAAGACTGGAAATGTGGGTTACTGTCGCTGAAACACCAATTTATCAACTCCTCACTCAGTGCCCAAGCCACGAACTCACATCAGGGAGAAGTCCCACCTCTGCTGATGTCAGTGAGGGTTTTGCTGATGGCTTTGTCCTGAATTTCCAGAATCTCAGATGAGCTCAAACTCTCTCACCCGGAGTTTTTTTGGGTGCTCATGTGTATTTCAATGGCAGAAAGGAGAGATGTTTTAATGAATCTGCTTGACAAAGATTAAAGTGGCACTTCTGGAGCAAGAAGTCTCCCTTACAGCTCAATGTGGTTTTAGTAAGATACACGACAGGTTGCTTTTCAAAATACTTTGTTTCCACAAACATACATTTTCTAAACCACAATTTTTTATCTAATGCTGAACAAATTGCTGTATTTGTTATTGTGTTCCATAGCACCATGAGAATAGTTCTTAAAAGTTTCTGGTTTAGAGAAAATTTTAATGTCAGATTCCAAATAATTTTTTTTACTTCTGGATTTTTGCACTAAGGACTGTGTTGAATGGGAACAGTACAGGTAGTCTGATAAAATATTTTTTGAGCAGATGGTGAGTAACCTAGATATCATATATANGCAATGTTTCTAGTTCTGTGTGCAGATGACTTTTGTTTTCCCAGCAAGACCAAGAGAAAAATATCAGATGGTAACTAATCTCCTCCCTATTTGTGTTCCCACATTAATGTGGACAAAATAAATTATGTCTCTCAAAAACTTTGTAGGGAATGACAGATATTCAAGCTTGTGTATTTTTGTGCATGTTTAATTACTTTAATGAAAAGTGGATGTTGTCCCTGCAGTTCCCATACAATGGATACTTACTATTATAATTTGCCTTGTTTTAGTGACCACAAAATCTTATCGGTTTTATACAAAAATCAAAAGTTGTTCCCTGCTCTCAGAGCAGTTCATGGAGACTCAAGCCCCAGTGCACATAAAGCGAGAACAGAAATTCAGGAGAGATCCAGGTCTTCCCTTCAGAGCTGCTGCTTTTAAGTGTCTGCCATCTCCTTGACCTTAGTAAAGCCAGAAAATGGTTTGGCACAAGACCACTGTAAATGGCTATAGCTAAGCTTGCAAACTTTTAGAAAAAAATATTCTAATTCTTTATTTCCCTTTTAAATGATTCTTGGTAAATTGCTCGCCAAAACAGCACCTTTGAAAAGCAAATGCCTCACAGAAAACTCTGATAGGAACAGCTCCATCCTGGCTCCCCTGTTTCGAAGGTGACTGTGCAGTCTTGAGCTCAACTTGAGGTACCTGGATGAGGCAGAGCACAAACCCTTCCCTCGTCTTGCCCTGCCCTGCTTTCACAGCTTCGGAGAAGAAACGACCCTTCGACCCCCGGCGCTTCAGCTCGCTTTCCGGAGAAGTCACCCACAAAAACCAAAACCGGCGACAAAAGCTCTACCTCAGAGAGGCCGTGAAGAGCAGGTTTGCAGAGGACCGTGAGCTGCTGGGCTGGAGCAGGTGTGTGCTCAGGAAATCTCGGGCAACGCTCCGGAGGCCGCCGAGCGTGACGTGACCGGGAGAGAACAACCTGTTTCTCTGCTCGCCTTGATAGCATCAGCCAATTGTTGAAGCAGCAATTTTCTACCAGCAGCCGTTCATCCGATGTCTGGGAGCCCTTGGTAAGCCTGAGCAGCTTCGGGACGGGCTTACCCAAGCATCCTTACCCTCTTCTGACCAAACTCCACCAAACTCTCTTCTCTGACCCCTGGCTCACACTCCTGTGACAGGCAGCAACAGATTCTGGGGAGGGGGAAGAGCCAGTATTTTACAGTCTTGAAGCAGAAATCAGGTGGAAGACTAAAGCAGGCACGTTGCACAGGAAACACGTATTTTTGTTTCAAAAGTGGGTATATATGGGGTTTTTTTAATCAGCAAATCGCTACGTTGAAATGTTCTGTAGCTTCAGGCAGAAAGAAAGAAATGGGTAACTTTTACTGTTTGCTGTACCTCTCTACTCTTTCTGTCTTCCTCAGCAGAATCATAGGGAAATGAAAAAATTAATTAAACTAGTTGAAAAACAGGGAGTTTTAAAAATACGTAAATCTGTTGAAAAAAACAAAATATGTAATGTCAAAGCTGAAGAGTTTTAGTTTCATCAGTTTAACACGTGAGAAAAACATTATGGCAAGGTGGTTTTTTGTTTGTTTGTTTGTGTTATTGTTGTTGATTTAATATTCCTATTCTTTTTCAAAGAATAAGAAAACGTGGCAGGTGAGGTCACCTGAAGTTTTCATTGTACCATTCTTGCTTGTGTTAAATACTTTCTTCTTCTGGGAAGATGGTCACCCAGAAAAGCTCTAAAATGCAGGATTATTTCATTCCCAAGTGCTGTGAAAGTAAAAATTCCTGTGAAAGACAGAGACATCCCACAGCTGACTTTTAGCTCTAAGGTTAAATAGCATCA
Organism: Gymnorhina tibicen; assembly: GCA_013399875.1. Taxonomy (NCBI): domain Eukaryota; kingdom Metazoa; phylum Chordata; class Aves; order Passeriformes; family Artamidae; genus Gymnorhina; species Gymnorhina tibicen. Next base: position 139,160 of record VXAZ01007733.1, read on the forward strand.
GGGAACATCCTTTGTGTGAAGGATGCCAAAACCTTTCCTCTTTTCAGTGCAGCTTGGTGGTTTCTAGCTGCTAATTTTGTGGACTTTCTCCTAAATAAGGCGAGGAAATAAGGTTGAAAAAATTTCCTGCAAGTTATGTTCAGTTTAAAATTGTTGTATTGCTGTTTACAGAGGCGTTTTCTTCCAGAATTTCTATGTCAGGTGCAGCTTTAGCTTGCACATTGTTTTGTCTGGTCCTGTGGCTTCCAGGCATTGGCATCTGCACTGAGAATTTGGTTTTCAATGCATATTTATCATCCTGGCTTTTTTTTGCCTGTTTGTTTGCCCATCAAAATCTGTCATGAAACTTTTTTGGCTGAACAACCTTTCCGCCGTATATACAGAAAGTATAACATGTCCGTGTCACAAAATTTTCAGAAGCAGTGGTGTTCCAAGTGTTGTCAAAATGCCATTTATGCAGTCTGTGCAAAAAAGTCCCCTTGTTTTGGGTACAATTTTACCTCGCCATTTGATATGCAAAGTTTCTTGGGGGTGTCATGAACTGAATATTTGCATCTCTGTGGTTACAAGTCAGGTTGGAAATCAAATTTTACTGAAAAATAAGCCAATATTTTGTGTGAAACAGCACCAGTTTGAGCTCCTGGAATCTGCCCCTGTGTTCTTTTTATTGGTGCTGTTGGTGGAGACACTCAGCTGATGAAGATTGTCTCATGGAAATTTTCAAGGTACAACCTGCCTAAACTTTTCTTCTGTTGAAATCCTCCTTCAAAACTAGTTTCAGCGTTGTGCTGAAGACTCTGCTCTTCGGGATGGCAAACTGCAGCCTGAGAAGGGAGGGTGGGACAGGAGTGTGGAAATTCAGCACACCTGGAAGCCAGTGGAAATTGGGTTGCAGGGTACCTTAAGTAGTTTTAAAAAAATCCCACGCAAATTGCACTTGCAGTCTCTGGAGGATGTTTGCTTTTGTGTTACTAGGAGCAACATGTTTTATGTATGTAGAGCTGACTAGTCCAAAAAATGTCATTTCAGCAACTGGAGCAATTTTTTTTACACCTCATTTTTCTTATGGGCTTCATTTCTTTCACCTCTGTGGCCCACCGAAGCCTTTACAACCGGGAATCTCCCAATGTACTGATGCAGTTGTGATGATTCAGATTTCCGGCAGCAAAGGAGCACGCAGAACTCCTT